>JAXFYN010000023.1:523526-641526 GCA_036172215.1 Camellia granthamiana | reverse complement strand
ATCTTGTAACCAACATCTTTTTGTCATAACCAATATCACATATCTCATAACCACTAATCACATATCTTATAATTAACACTTTTTGCTCATAACCACATTACTTTGATCATAACCAACATCACATATCTCATAACTACTAATCACATATCTAATAACCAACATCACATATCTCACAACCACTAGTCACATAACCAATATCTCATAACTCATAACCATTAATACATATAGCATAACTACACTCTTTGACACCACTTTGCTCATAACCATTACTCACATATCTCATAACCACTAACACATATAGCATAACCAGATACCCTTTGACACCACTTTGCTCATAACCATTACTCACATATCTCATAACCACTCATAACCATTACCCACATATCTCATAACCACTTACACATGTAGCATAACCAAATACCCTTTGACACCACTTTGCTCATAACCATTACCCACATATCTCATAACCACTCATAACCATTACCCACATATCTCATAACCACTAACACATATAGCATAGCCAAATACCCTTTGACACCACTTTGCTCATAACCATTACTCATATATCTCATAACCACTCATAACCATTACCCACATATCTCATAACCACTTACACATGTAGCATAACCAAATACCCTTTGACACCACTTTGCTCATAACCATTACCCACATATCTCATAACCACTAACACGTATAGTATGACCAAACACCATTTGACAGCACTTTGCTCATAACCATTACCCACATATCTCATAACCACTCATAACCATTACCCACATATCTCATAACCACTAACACATATAGCATAACCAAACACCATTTGACACTACTTTGCTCATAATCATTACCCACATATGTCATAACCACTAACACATATAGCATAACCAAACACCATTTGACACTACTTTGCTCATAATCATTACCCACATATCTCATAACCACTAACACATATAGCATAACCAAACACCCTTTGATACCACTTTACTCATAACCATTACCCACATATCTCATAACCAACATCACATATATCATAACTACTAATCACATATCTCATAACTAAACACCCTTTGACTTATAACTATACCACTCTGCTCATAACCAAAATCACATATCTCATAATCACTAATCATATATCTCATTACCTTTACCCACATATATTATAACCACATCTTATAACCAGCACCCTTTGTTTCATAATCAATATCACATATATCATAACCATTAATCATATATCTCATAACCACTACCCACATATAGGGGGTGTAAATTTAGCCCATGGGCTTGCGGCACATCCCAAGTCCGCTCGTGCCCTGGGTAGGCCTAACTAGGCTTGAGCCTAAACCCAACCTAAGACCCTGAGCCATGTGTTCTAGAGCCCGACCTTGACCCTGGTGTGTTATGGAGTGTGACCCATCCTGTGAGATCGCCCCGAAATTTTATTTCCCATCTGGCTCGACCTGACCCCCAATGGCTCCCTGCCCCCATTGTCAGTGCAATGGTCAAAAATTTAAATCAAAACAATTTGAAATAGTCATATAACCGTTAATTCCACCAACAATCAATTTTCATTTTATTTATTTATATATATAAATTAACTCCTCCCTCCCAAGTCCTATAAATACCACCCCTCTCACATTTTATTTCTCACAACAAATTTGTTTCTCAAACTCTCATTCTCTCTAAACTCTCATACATATACAAATCTTTGGCCGTAGTTATGATTTTATCAATTTGTACATATCTTATAGAACTGTTGAAAATGAATATTACGATTTTCCTATCTTAGCTCTCTTCATCTATCAAACATCTCTCTCATTCCTTACTGTCACTGTAGATATCTCCAATGTTTCCTTATCGAAAACAACACCATCTTTGACATTATTTTCACTAACGACAAGTCTGTTCAGTCTCTCTTACTCATATTCCCTTTCCTTTCGCTCTTATTAGTTAATTTTCTCTAACTCTCATTTCCTGTTTCATGGCTATAAGTCGTGAATTAAATTTTTAATTATTGTCATTACATTCTGTGTTTATCTGTATCATTAGAGATCCCGATTGGTGATTAAATTATTTAAAAATTTTAGATGTTTTTGTTACACCAATTAGTGGATAGTTACATAATTTTTGGTTAATGTTATGAAATTTTGGAAATTAGTTACGACATTTGTGATTTTCTAGAATTTTAAACAATTTCGTTACGCCAATTAGTGATGCAGTTTATGTATTTTTCTATTTTTATATCACAAAAACTTTGTGACTTGATTACAATATTATGGTCTGTTTGGTAACTATTCCGTTTTTAGTTTTAAGTTTATATTTATAAAAATTTAAAAAAACTGTCATAAAAAACTTGTTTGATAAATTTTTTTTGGTTTATAAATGATTGTCTCAGTTTATAAATTTGAGGAAAAAACGTAAACTCAAAAAATGAGTTTTACGTTTTCAGTTTTCAATTAATTTATTTTTCAATTATTTTTTTCAAATGATTTTTTTTGAAATAATTTTTTTTTTTCAAATAAATATTTTTTAAATTGTTATTTTTCAATTAATTTTTTTTTCAAATAATTTTTTTCAATTATTTTTTCAATTAATTATTTTTTTCAAATAATCTTTTTTTTCAATTAATTTTCTTTTTCAATTATTTTTTTTCAAATATATATTTTTTCAATTAATTTTTTAATTAACTTTTTTTTAATTACAATGTGTGTGATCCCATTGTTATAAATAATAAAAATAAATATAATTATTTTAGGCCTGAATAAGCATATTTTTTTAGTTTATATTTTTAAAATTTTATAAACATTTGTTCAAACCAAACGCGTTTGTAATTTATGTTTTTCTAAAAATAAACAAAAACTAATTTATAAAATTTTTGTAAACATGAACAAAAAACGTAAACGTTACCAAACACTGTCTTATAATTTCTAAAATTTTGTCTATTATGTTTACGCCAATTTATGGTGTGATTATACGTTTTGTAATTGATGAGTAAAATATTTTTTTTATTAATTTTACTTAATAAAAATATATGAGAATTTATATTAAAAATAAAAAAAAATTGAGTATAAATTGATAAAATTATAAATTAATAATTTATTTTATTATAAGACTCTAATTATTTTAATTTTTTTTATTATGATTATTACATGATTTTCCCCAAATAATTTCGCCCAAAAATTTGGAACAAACATCCAAATTTTCAAATTTTGTGAAAATCAAAATTCCCTCCTCTCATGACAAATCCCTCAGACCCTTTCTTCATCCCAAAACGTCTTCAAAAATGACTCTCTCTCTCTCTCTCTCTCTCTCTCTCTCTGCCCTTGCCACGGCCGAGACCTGTTTTGTTTTCCACCGCCGTATCCTCTACCACGGAGAAAAGCTCCCAAAGCTGTTGACAAAGATCTCTATAGGATCTCGCCGGAGCTCCTTCTCGCCAAGCACCGAAGAGTGAGTTTATTCTGCCCTTTTCTTTTCCTCCTCGTTTTAGCAAGCTACATGCCTCAATGTATGTCTCTCTTTCTCGCTCTGCTACTTGTTTCTCTCCCTTTCTCCATCTCCATTCTATGAAACCCTAGACCGAAATCCCCTTCTTCGAAACTGCCCCTTTCACCTTTCTGAACTCACTGGGTTGGTTTATAAAATTAGGAAAATATGATTTGAATAGGTTTAGGTTTTTTATGTTTGCTAGTTGTGTTGATTCCATATATATATACACTTGAAATTTGTCTTGTGTGAAATCTGATGTGTTGGTAATTGAATTTTGTAACCATGTAACTGATATGAGACTAATTTTTTATTTGCTTATTGAAATCTGTTTATTTTTCTAACAATTACTCTTGTGGTGGCTTGATTTTCCTATGAGAAACAAAATTAAAGTGGTTTGGATGTATTACCTTTAGCAATTTTCTGGGAATTGCATAAACTGAGAAACGAATGGATATTTTGATGTTACTATATAAACCCATTAAGGTTTTATAGTTCACAAGCTCACAGACAAACAATTGGATATTGTAAGTTCATGAAGATGCATTGATAATTCTTTGTCACATTTCCCTTTACAAGTTATTGACCATAAGTTTTCTGAGTTTCTGAGAGGGGTAATTTATATCTAAATTGGGCCGAGCTAAAGAGGAGACTTGGAAATTGGGCCGCGTAATGGACCAAGGTAAGGATAGATTTACTTCGGTCCAAGAACTAAACGAATATGGGCCACGGTAGAAAAGACTAGCAAGTGGGCCGCGGTCTAAGTGTTAGTTCGGTCCAAGTGTGGTAGGGACTTTTACCTCGGTCCAAGTGTTAGTTCGGGCCAAGTGTGGAAGAAACTTTTTCAAGTGTTACCTCGGCCCAAAACGTGATTATAAGTTACCAGTCGGAGTAGAGATAGTTATCTCGGCCATGGCACTCGGAGTCGAGGTAATGGCTTCTCTTGGTGGGCTTCGCTCTGGATAGCGCGGTAGAAGCTTACTCCGGTTAGTTCGGTCCAAGAGAAGCCTTGAAGTTAGATCGGTCCAAGAACGCCTCGGAGTTAGTCCGGTCCGGGAAAAGCCTCGAAGTTACTCCGGTCTTATGAATGCTTTGAAGTTAGTCCGGTTCAAGGGAAGGTTGAAGTTAGACCGGTCTAAAGATGCATGGGAGTTAGACCGGTCGTAACATGTTAGTTCGGCCTAACCACGCCATGGGTTGTACATGAGAAGCCGAAGTAAGAGTAGTAGAAGGAAGAGCCGAATTAAGGATGGTTTCGGCCTATTCTGCGGCTAAGCATAGTCATGTTTACTTCGGTCATATTGGAGTCCGGCGAGGGAATGTTACTTCGGTTGTATGACATCTTGCCGAAGTAAAACCATCTCACTTGGTTCAAGTAGTGAGGGGGGTGTTGGAGGATAAGCATTATCTTCCAAGAGTATGAATCCTAGGAGGACTCTACGCAAGGAGGAGTAATCCAAGAAGGACTCTACATAGAGGAGTAAGAGTCCCTACCAGGATTGTGCCACGCGAAACCTATATAAGCTCACCAATATCACCTTTGGAGAGGTAACACAACTTTGATCCCTGAATACATAGAGCTTTTGCCTTCTTGTCTTGCTTACTGACTTAGGCATCGGAGAGGTTTTCCGGCACACACCCGCCGGCCAGCTCACGTTTGTGTTTTCAGGTGGTGGAACGACGACGTATAGAGGAACGCAGACTTGATCAACAGGATTATACGAGAAGGTGTATTTCTTTCCCGTACAGTTTCTATAGTTTGAATAGGGACATTTGTTTCTGCTTCTCATTTTTTTCATTTGTTCCTCTGTTATTGCATGATGTAGTCCTTCTGGTCATTGGTGCTTTTGACTCACTATAATATTCCCTTTTCGCAGTTACAGCTGCATATTTTGCCTCTAAATTTGAGGATTTTGATTTGGTTGTTTATACATATTACTTGGCTATAATTCTGACATATTTTTGCCATACTGCAGGTTGAATCTGAGTACCTCCCTCTGTACACTAACTATGGTCTAGGTCTTACCACTTGGAGTCCACTTGCATCAGGAGTTTTGACTGGAAAATATAACTCTGGAACCATCCCACCTGATAGTCGGTTTGCATTGGAAAATTACGAGGTAAACCTATTTGGAAGTTACTTACAATTTTGTTTGCTGAAGTACAGATTTATTATCATAATTTATATTTGGCTTAGTTAAATTTGCACTTGAGTCTCCTGTAATTTTTGGTGAATGTGCTCTCTGCATAATTCATCTTTTATCTTTGTTATCTTGCTTTATTAAAATAAAAACTTGAAGACATTCATCTGTGGGTGGCTAAGTATTTTTTATGTGAAATATATGGATGCATAGATTCTTTTGTGAAGATATATTGGCATATGCAATGCTACATTAATTTCTGTAACATGGGATAGTAATCCCAGTTTTCATTGAGTATAAACTAGGTTGCGAGAGAACGGACAGCACTCTCTTTCCTCCCCTCTTTTTCTGTTGAGCACTGCTTCTTCTTTTTTTCTTTCTTTTCTTTTTCTCGTTCTTCGTTTGTATCACCCTTTACATGGTAGAATCTCATTCTTTTTGGTTTTCTCCTTAATTTTCTCTTCAATGTAATGTTCCAATCACAAGCATCCTTTTAGAATGTGACACAAAAAAGGTGAAACTAACCATTTAAAAATAACATTTTGATTTCGTTTTCTTTTCCTTCTAAATCTTCAAATTTCAGAATTTATCACCAACTTGTTTTGGGAAATGAAATCAAAGCCAGAAAATCAGAGAAGTTGGGGGACTTGGTGGCTTACATCCACCATTTGGGGGACTTGATGAAGCAACTCCTTTCTCCATTGTTTATGTTTAGTTTGAAGTAATCTGTTCAACTAGTAATGATCAAGTTTAATTGGGTTTGCTGCAACTGAGTCACTAGAAGATGCTCTTAAGCAGCTATATCTTATTGATGCTATTGACGAAAATGGATCAATTTCAAGTATTGGACGAACGATGGCTGGTACTGGATTCTGATTTGATTTTTAAATTTTCTGTACTTTAGTATACTGAAACCAATAAATAAGTTTTCAAAGCACGAAGCGTTAAGGCACTACTATCATTGCCATCAGTATCATTGTCATAGAAGTTCCATTAGGAATTGGGTTTGGCTATGAGATTCTTGTATGGCCATCCATGTTTAGGAGTTGTTATTTAGTTTATGGTGAATTGTTGTGTGAAATTTTCATTAGTACTATGATTGTTTTCTGCTACTGTTCATCTTGAGGTGTTGTTTGTTTAGCTTACTGACAGATAAAATAAGGACGGGCAAGAGGTGTTGGGGTGGGGATAGTGGCTTTTTCCATATAAATGCCAGATGTGTGATTTACTTTGTGTCTTTCCTAGTCTCAGTGGTCGGCACTCATCCAGAAGTAACAGTTTGTCTTTGATTATGTTGATCTTGACTGTTTGTGTATACTTCATTTCTCAACGTACTGACAAATGAATGTATGACGAGTTCTTTCGATTCTTTATATAAGTGATGAATTTCTGGTGAGAGAGACGAGGAAGAGACAGAGTGTGGTGGGTTTGTAATGTGTTTTCGGTGTTGGGATAAAACATTGACAGGGTGTTGCGTGTGTGATTGTAGGGAAAATAAATTAATTGATTGAAAATGCTGGTGTCAATATTGTCGTGTTGCCAACTTTGAAAATCTTGTAACAGGGACTTTTTTGTAATATAGCAAAAACAAATTGAGAATATGGCATAAAATGGAGTACAGCCAGCTAAAGGAGTGCGAATTGCACTCCTCTATATTATTTAAGATCTTCTCATTGTTTTCTTTTACTTAAGTTGATAAGAGAGAGAACCCTTACTTCGGATCAGCTTTAAACATTTGCATTCATCATTATCTTCTTAAATTAATGATAGAAAAACCCTATGAAAAAAGCTGCTTGTGTTGAAAACCCCTCTCAAGGGGCACAGGTGTTTCTGGTTTCTCTGAGAATCTTCTATACTTAAATGCAGAGCTTCCATTGGAACCTTCACTCTCAAGAACCTTAATGGAGGCAAATGAATATGGTTGCTTTTCCCAGGCTTTGACAGTTGCTGCTATGCTATCAGCGGAAAACCACGTTGCTTCCTGGTCGAAGGTAGATTCTTGAATTTGTTTTGTAAGACCATTACTTGCTGTGGATGCTGCAATTATTATGTTATATTATCTCCAGGTATTTGCTTCTGGTAGCTGGCAAGCATAATGTGCAACTAAAGAGCATGCATTCTGAAACCTTTGCTTGGCATAGAGGATAGTTTGATTTCTGGATTGTAAATTTAAGGCATATCAACTGATACTAAACTATGCAATCCCCAAGGCGATGTCATACATACCCAATACTATAGCTCTCCTGTAGTCCTCCTAATACAGCCCTAAAAGTTTAACATATCTGCCCAGTGCCCACTGACACTGCATGATACAACCCACCAGGTTTGACTATGATTATAGTTGGTAGTTGAGAAATCTCTGGATTGTCAAACTAAAGGGGTTGAGCTACTTGTTGTCCTATATTAGGGGGCTCTTCATGCATGCACAAGCTCATCTTATGAACTCTCCGTCTTCGTCAAGGCTCCGCATCTCCATAGCTAGGCTTAAGGATTGGTCATAGTGTGAAAGACCTTTTAGTTTTAGATGCACATATGTTCCTCTACGGTGCTGATTGAGATTTGGATATAAGGGTCTTTATCACACATCAATAATTCGATAATCAATTATAAGGTCATGATATGAATTCCATTTACATTAGTATTTTTGTAGTAAATTTATATATTTTGTTGTTTTTTTCCTTGTTAAATATTCTTCTCTGGGTCCAAATTTGCCTTTTTATGTCTCACAGCAGGAGCACTGAGAAGAAGAGGAAGCATGATTCTTCAGACCTTCCTAATGGTTCTGGTTGGGGTGATCACATCCAATTACTGCAGATCTATGAGCTTTGGGATCAGACTGACTATGATGTGGATTGGTGCAAAGATAACAACTTGCAGGTACCTTTATTCTGTTTCAGATAGCACTGATTAAATAAATGCTGTGAGACAGTAACATCAATATTTTGTTATTCGGCATCTGGCCCTTTAGGATATAATCTTTTAACCTTTCCATGGGCCCTAGCCTTGTGCAGACATCGTCTCATTTCAAATGTGATCTGGGCATTAATTGCTTTACTTATGTTGTGAGGCAGAGGAACTTGCTACAACTTCTTGACAAGTGTGCATACTTGTCTTTTTTTCCCGACTTTCTCTAGGGCTTCAATTGGGGTCTGTTTCTTTTTTAATTATTGTGTGAGAACGTTATCTGATATTAAACATACTGACTGTAGGTGCGAGGAATGAAGTTTGTTAGAGATGTTCGGAAACAGTTATCCCAAATAATGCAGAAGATAGCAAAAGGTTGGAATTCATTTGTATCGATGAACTTATACCTTGTAAAACGCATGTTTTGCATTTATGTGGTGATTGTGCTATGGATGCAGCTTACTGTAATGTACAGCGGCAGCTCCAGAGTTTTTCTTCAATGTAGTCAGTCGATTTTTTCCCCCCCACTAGTTGAATTACATTGAACCAACTTCTACTGAATGAAATTATTCATAAAAAGAATTTAATTTCAACTCAATTCAATTTCACCCAAATTAAAAAACTAAATCCTAGTTTGCATATTTTTCCTTTTGTTTATTAGATTGACTCTGAAATAGTAAACAAAAATATTTGATTGACTTCAAATGGTAAACAAAAAGACTAGATTTGCCCAAAGATCCTAGTTTTACTTACTTTTTCATTAGGCTCATTGCGATCACATGAGAAATCCTACCAAAAAACTTCTAAACATATGTATACCAGTTTCTTTTTGTTTTTATATTTTATTTTAACATACATTTTCATTCAGCTGAAGTCAATCTAATATTTTCATTCAGCAGCCCCTGGTTATGGGAGAATGTTTTTGCTACCTTTCTCATTCCATATTTCTCTATTTAGTGTTGTTGGTTATCGGTCACCTAGATGTATATTTGAATGCCTCAATTAATTTTATGTTGTGCATAAAATCAGGGTCCCTAGATGTTCGAACAAATGAAAGACGGAAAGAAAGCCAAGAGGATTATAGGAACTTGAGGGAAGTCTCTGTCTGTTGGCTATGCAAACCAGCTTGCAGAGAGAATGATTCGTCACAATGGTTACCGAACTCTTGGTTTTAAACCCCAACTTGTTCAGGTAGAAACTTAGAAAATATCTTCTTGTGTTATCTTGTTATATGCGTATGTGTTTGTTGTAAATACCAAAACTTCATTTTCTGTCATTGGATTTTACTTTTTGAACGACCAAGTTTAGCACAAAGGCAGCGAAGTTGAATTTAAAAATTAGGTTTGAAGATATGTTAAAGAAAACTACTAGCATCAAGTACTTGACTCACATCTAGAGATTTTTTTTTTCAGCATATTTTTTATATTATTGTTGTCTTGAACACAACTGAAGGTACACTATTTTTTAAATTTAGGTGCATCCATCCTCTGTGCTGAGAACGGATGAAGAGGGAATGCTCCCAAATTATGTTGTCTACCATGAACTTATTTCTACCTCACATCCATTTATGCGGAATGTGTGTGCAGTAGAGATGCCATGGGTCATGCCCATCTTAAAGAAGCTCGAGAAACTAAACATCAGCAAACTCAGGTATACCAGTTTCTTGGGGAAATAATTGCAGTAGGAAGTGTATGCTTTTTCCTTTTTTAAAGTTTATTTTCCATTTTCATGTACTATGATCTTGAGCATTATGTTTGTGCGAAGCAGTGGTGGGTCGGGTCAGTCTGAGGAGCAAGCTGAGGGAGATAAGTCAAGCTTGCCAAAAAAAGACGATGTTGATGTTGCTAGGCCTGTTGATGACCGTGACAGTCAGATACAAGCAGCTCGGGAACGTTTTCTTGTTCGTAAAGGGGAGAGAGAGCACTGAAATGTTGGATTGGCACAGTGGCTAGTGAATTCAATACTCTTGGTAAGAATATGTTGTAGCTGATGGGGAGGATGGGATGGATGACACCATTTTGAACTACCATCTGTTATGGTGATGTCATATCACCCCTTATTTTTGGTTGCAAATTTATGCTTCAAAGATGTTGGAGAGGAGAGCCATGTCCACAATCACGAAGGCTAGTTCTTGAGGAATTTTGTCCACTTTTTCTCCAACCCTCAGATCCACCTTGTAGTATGTGCACTTGTAAATTTTGGTAGTATTTTCTTAGGATATAAACAATCTGAAGCATTTAAAGAAATTAAAAAAAAAAGAAGTGAATTTGTTGGATAACGACCGGAGTGTATGCCTCGTCTTCTTGTCCTTGTAATGATATTTATTTATTTATTTTGCTGAAAAGTGAAGTTTTTTAAATTAGTCACTGAGATGATTCAATGAAAAAAAGAAAGAAAAACAGAAGCTAGCAGAGGGTAAAATATGAGTAGAAGAGGCTCTTGAGAACTCAGGAGTAGTTTTTATGCTTTGATGATGTTTGGTATGTTCTCTTTGAATGATTTGAGTTCGCAATTTTGAGGAGAAAGAAGGGCAAAGCACAACAAATATGTCTCTTAGCTTGATATACATTGTTACATTTATTTTTTAACAGGTTATACTTTCAAGAAAATTGATGATTTAATATGGTATCAAAGTTTTTTAAATTTAAATCTCATGTATCTCGTTATCTCTATTATTGTGTACTTTGTTCTACTTGTTTTCATGCACCTTATTTTCTCAATCTTTTTTTTTTTTTTACACATGCGAAATGAAGTCGCATCATAAAAGAGAGTGAGTTTAATATACCTATTTCTTAACTACTTAGAACAATTGATGATATAACTGTCGCCAAAAATGTATTTATTTTTCTTTGGAAGTACAACGAATTAAGAGAGACATGAAGGAGAGTGTATGTTTGATATATGTTATTGGTCCTATTTCTTCACATGCAGCGAAAGTATGGCAAATTCAGAATAACATTTTGGGAACCCACAAAATTTAGACAAACCTGATGACAAGTTTACTCCTAAAATGCAATCTAGATTTATCAACAGGGCTAATAAAACAAAGTAAGTTACTTCTGCTTATATTTCATGAGATGGAGCAGAGATCGTATCCATTGAAAGGTCCTTTTCTTAGGAGCTACTGCTGCTGCTGCCTGTGATGAAATTCTTGAGCCAGGTAACTGATCTTTTGGGGTGCCTCTTGAAATCGTCATCATGGTCAACATAATGTAGCCCAAATCCAATGGTGTATCCTGATCCCATTTCCATGTTGTCCAAGAGGGACCATATGAAGTAACCCTTGAGGTTAACCCCCTCACTGTCAAAAAAAAAAAAATCTTTAATTTGTTTGCTAAATTATCATGACGGAACCAAGAATTAAGAAATAATAAACAACAGAACAAACACGTAGAATTTATGTGGTTTGGCAAGAAATTTTGTTATGAATGTACAGAATATAATGTGTAAGCTTTCTATATACAATTGTCTATTTGAAAACCATAATATCATAAAACCCCAAAATAACCCATTATATACCATGAAACCTCGCCATTTGCCCATTTGTTGGGTACACAATGCTGCTCCCTGCCACTGTTCTAAAAATAGGCTCACGGGGTGCAGCGTCAAATGCTATAAAAGACTAGTAAAACCCTCCCCGACACCAATTGGTTGTAAGAGAGATGGTAGAACTCAGTTCAACAATTCAAGTGACCAATGGTTTAATAGCCACAACATGAATTAAATTTGAGAGCCAAAGCAAGTCATTTAACACATGATCAGTCATGTGGGAATGGGAAGATTTCTTCCTCATGTAGGATTCAAGACTTTAACAACACTAATCTTGGGAGTGCCATAAATTGACTAGGTCACCTAAAACCATTGTCAATATATGAAAATTTGCATTTGTATATCATGAATTTTTATTAATATATATTTTTTCATAATGCTATATATTTAGAGAGATTATTACCTCAAGGCCTTTCTAACATAGGTGAGGTGGTTTTGGAGGAACTCAATCCGGACATCATCTTGTAGTGCAGTCTCAATGGGATAGAGCTGTTCCTTTTCTGTGGATATCCAGTTTAGGGGGTGGGTACTTTAATCATTCTAATAAACCATTCTCACCCAAAAATATATATATATATCTAATAAATAAATAAAAAAGCAATAAAAGAATAAAAATATAGGTAAACAGTTCAAACAGTTAAATGTAGCTGATTAACTAACCGTTTTCAGTAATGTAGATGGTGGGGTTGTTATATGCAAGCTTCAAATGTAATAGAACTTCACCCAGTCCTTCCGGGTAAACAAAAATCGCATCGAAACCTCCAGCCTAGAATTAATGCAGTCAAACATGAACAAATCAGATCGCAAAACAACTCCATATATATGTCTCAATTTATTACAACTTTTCATCAGGGTTCACAACATGAAACGCAAGGAGACTTCACAAAATTATACCAAATTCATTCTATATATAACTCATCCCAAAACAAATTTTAGTTTACACCATACACATAGGTACCCATTTTTTATGGATTTGTAGCTTTTCTGACAAAATTAGATTGTACCTGTTCACCAATAGGTACCTCATTTTTCTCCGCTGACAAGAAGAAAGAAAATAATTCAGGTTAATATAACTCATGCACTTATTGTGTACGGAAAAAAAATAAAAAAAATTGATGGGTTGTTGGGAATATACTTAGTGTTTGAACATATTGGTCATTTTCGTAGCCGGTAGGCACATCATTGGAAGATAGCTTAAGGGGTTTTGTGTATCTTGATGTGTAGTAATTGAGGCCAATGAAATCGAAGGACCCTTTAACCATTTCTTCTTGCTCTTCAGTGAATGTTGGAAGCCTATTCCTCAGAATAACCTTCATGTTGAATGGGTAGTCTCCACTCACTAATGGATCTAAAAACCTAACAAATACAAACGGGCCAAAAAGCACAACTTGTTAAGCCAGAAATATTTGTCATGTTCCCAAAAAGAAGAAGGAAAAAAACTTGTGTCTGATATTACATTAAAAGCAATAACACTAACAGTGCAAGTGTTTTCAAAATTTCATTGTTTTTGTTTCCGAAAATGAGAAAAACAAAAACAAAAACCTGAAAAAGTTTGAATAGCACAGTTCAATTACCATCCAGTCATGAAGTCCCATGGTCTCTGTGCTGCATGTTTATCCGCAGGCGTTACACCCAGTGGCAGAAACCATTGGGCACTCACAGAAATACCTATTTCCCCTTTTTGTGTGGGCTGAACAAAAAAACCAATCAAATACTTCATTATTTCAACATCATCAAAAAAGGATAAATAAATTTTGGGTAAATTACAATTACACTCTTTGAGGTTTGCTTAAAATATAGATTGCTCCTTGTGGTTTGAAACATTACAAATACACCCTTATTAGAATTTCTTATTTAACAGAATTAACTTAAAAAATGAAATTCATAATTGCACTTCTATATAATAATAAAATTACCTAAATTATTAATTGAAACATACTTTTAACATCATTAAAAACTGTTAATTGACTCGATGATTTATTAATAAAAGGAGCGATTTGTTATGAAATTAGAAACCTCAGAAGGTGGAATGTAATTTTCAAAATCACAGAGGATGATTCGTATTTTAATCAAACCTCAGGGGAGTGTATTTGTAATTTTATCCATAAATTTTTTTAATAAAACCAACATATCTATGCCATGCTTGGATCTTGAATTTATAGAGAAAAATTTAATTCATGATCTAAACACTTAAGAGAGAATTGATGAATTTAAAACACAGTACTTGGTGAGAATCTCCGTAGGCTTTAACGGCACTGGCATGGGCTAGTATGATATTATGGGCAGCTATGTAAGGATGCATTGAGGGTTCATCTGGAATTGACAGACTCATTTTATATCCATACACAGCGAAAACTTGTGGTTCGTTAATTGTTATCCAGTGTTTCACCCTATCTCCAAAAGTCTTGAAACAAAGATCGGCATAATTCGTGAAGTCCTCACTGAAATCAAAATGAAGAAATCAGATTCACAATTTTATTTTTCTTTCTTTTACTTCTTCTATACAGAAGTTTCAGGATAAATGTGTTTTTCAAATTATATAACCCTGTTTAGCATTTTGTCAAAATTTTGGTTGGGGTCAAAATTTTGAAATTTTTGTCACTTAAAAAAAAAAACAAATAATCTAAGTGCTTCTACAATGAAAACCCCTAAAAACGTTAAAAAATTAACCAAATTTGAAAATTTTCACTGAAAATAATAAAACAAAAACTTTTATTTGCCAATTGGTGATTTTTCAAATTCGGCCCATTTTTTTTACAGGTTGTGTTACTTGCACAAAAATATTCATCGAAACTTGCACAAAAGAGAGACGAGGGGTGGGCTTCTGTGCAAGTTTCTGTGAAATTCTATGCACATACACTTTTTGATTTCTTTTTAAAAAAATTTCAGGGACTTCTAGTCTAGAAGTGCCCAGAAGTAAGTATAAATTGACAAAAAAGTTGTAAGAGGTTCACTAAAGACGAAATAAATCTTAAAATAAATAAATACATAAAAATTGCCAATCTCAAAATAACCAAGAAGCACATACACAAAGTTTGAGCTCAACAAGCCATGGTATTCTTCTTGCAGAGCAGAAGGCAAGTCAAAGTAGAATAATGTCACAAAAGGCTTGATACCTACCAAAGAAATTAATTTCAGAACTAGCAGAAGGAGATAATTAATTCCAAGTATGAAATGGATGAACGACTTTCAACATAAAGCTTGTTCATACCATTAGCAACCAGTTCATCTATCAAATTGTTGTAGAAATCAATGCCAGTTTGGTTGACACCATCACTCAATTTTCCAGCTGCAAATCATAGAAAAGAAAAGGAGTACTCACTAAGTGGAATTTAAAAAGGGTCTCACACAATTACTTCTAACAATAATTCTAGGGACACAGAACCACCCACAGAAAACACAGATGAAAACAATCCAAGTGAAACAATCTCTTTAATGGCAAGTCTAACCATCTGATTTCTATGGGCATGCTGTTTTTTGTTTTTTGTTTTTTTGGATGGATTCTATGTCCCTAGACTTATTGTTACTTCTAATTCATCAATAAAAGATAAGAGGGACGAATGAGTGGTATAAACTTGGAATTAGCCGTGGCCAAGCAATAGAGAATCTATAGTTCTCTATGTTCATGTTCTTCAAGCATTGTACATCATCCTGTCATGATGATTATAACACCAATCATATCATTAATATTTATCAATTATTAATTTTAGTTAGAAATCAAAGATCAATTTGATAATTAAAGAAAAGTGAGCATAATGTAGGTTCTGTAATATTGTTTCCAACAAAAAGAAATAGTGAAACACCATGATTTATGTAACCAAACATGACCAAAATCTCCCAAAAATGAACTTAGATGGGCTGAACATTGGGCTGAGACTTGCAATGGGTACGGAGATTTGTGGAAGGATCTACAGTTTAAGCTGTCCACAATTTATCCCGACTCCAAACACCAAATTATCAGCAACCTGATAATCCAAAAAGATGTGATATCCAACTTGTAGCAAACAAACCACGACAGAGATTTGAAAAATTTTCACTAAACTTTAGAGATGCAACTTGATACCTAGACTCAATGAGATGCGACACATACTTGCCCATATAGATTTTCATACTTACTTTGAGGAAGAAATGGTGATACAAATTCCCATCAAAATTAATTTCTTACTATTAATTTCCAAGAGATATTTCCAAGAAATGGTTAGGGTTTTCAAATCAAAAGCCCTAATGTAAATGAAGTTTAGAGTTAGAAACAAACCTGAGCTACAGAAATATCTCTTGGAAATATTCGATTAGAATGGAAGAAACTCTAGTTCTTGATGTCAAGACAGTGAGAGGTTATGAAGAAAGATGTCTACACCGAGAGAATGGTGGCCCCGACGCCGACGGGGCTGGTGGTCTTCGGCAATGGCTGAAGCTTCAGCTATGGTGGAAGAGAGGAGGGAGGAGAAGAGAAGAGCAACAACACTAGCCAGAGAGGGAGGCCAACTGACTTCGACTGTTGGACTACTCTGATCTTTTGCTCTGTTTGGTAACCGGTTACACAGGTTGCCTAATTTGAGAGTCAAATTATTTAAATATCTTAGTTATGACCTGGTTATGAAGTAATATGGTATAAGTAAATAATTGAATATAATTAAGTTATGACTTAATATGATAGTAGTTATGATGAATATGGTATTGATTATGATATAATATCATATAAGTTCGTAACTAAATGTATGGTATATCTAAATGTACCATAGCATCACCCCCCATTACAAGCCCCACCAATCCACCAATCTTGACCACGCCTTCCAAATTGTCGGGCATAACAATAACACATGGTTAATGGACTCCACTTCAGAGTTACAGAATTTACAAAGATTACAAACACTTCCACTTATAACTCCAATTCTCTAGAGATAAGCCACTGTCTTGATCCTACCCTTCTAAGCTAACCACCCAAAAAATTGCATTTTAAGAAGGGATAGATTATTCCATAACAAAGAGGGCACTTCAGAGGAGACACCTACCACATTCCTACTATAAAGAGAAGCAACCGAAAATTCACCTGAGGGGGATGCTTTCCAACATAATCTATCCTCAGACTCAAACAGAGCAAAACTCTCTGTATTTAACATGGCGCAAAGTCGACCCAGCTTATCCACCTCCCAAGCTCTGAGGACTCTTCTAAAATTAAAGACCCATACATCTGACAAACTTTTCCTTTCCACAATGGGGCACAAAGAAACCTCTTTCTCGACAGACAAAGAATAAAGTCTTGGGAACTCAGAACTCAAACCGTGACTACCAATCCAAGTATCAACCCAGAATCGAATTCGAGACCCATTCCCTGGGATTATCATGCAGTTTGAATGAGTAAAAATTCCCCAGATCTGAATTACGACTAATCACTGCTAATATGCCACCCCACACAGTGGACACTCTACATGATTCATCCACGAAAGGTAACCAGGTCCCACTTGATGATGCGTACTTAGCACATGAGACAATCTTCCACATTGCCTTGTCTTCCTTACCAAATCTCCACTACCATTTTGCTAGCAAGCAATCATTGAATTCTCTAATATCCTTGATACCCAGGCCTCCAAGAATCCTGTTTTTCGTTACTTCCCTCCACTTCACCATGTGGTCAGCACCTCCCCATAAGAAGGCTGCTTCCACACTATCAACTACCTTTGCTACACCTTCTGGAATTTTAAATAAGGATAGATAGTATATCGATAATCAATTTAGTATTGCTTTAATCAGTGTGACTCTACCCCCATAGGATAGAAGCTTTATTTTCCATGATGCTAACTTAAGTTTGAACTTCTCAATTACTGGTTTCCAAGTAGAGAGTCTTCTAGGACTTGCCCCCAAAGGTAGTCCTAAGTATGTGAAAGGAAGTTTTTGACTCTTGCACCTTAGAATTTTAGCGAAGCCCTCCACTACATTGTCCTCCACACCCACACCACAAACACTACTCTTATGGAAATTAATTTTAAGCTCAGACATTAACTCGAACACCGAAGAATTCTTTTGACTGTCAGAATCTCACCCCTGTTAGCTTCACAGAATATAATCGTGTCCTCAGCAAACTGTAAGTGCAATAAAACCTCCTCTACAGTCCCAATCTTCACACCTCTGAATAGGCCCAAGTTCCTAGCCCTGATCATCAAAATATTGAATGCCTTAACCACAACAATAAAGAGAAAAAAGGGACAATGGATCTCCCTGTTGAAGCGCTTTTTCAGGGCAGAATTCATTCGTAGGCGACATATTAACCAAAACTAATACTCTTGTCGAAGAAATACACTCCTTGATCCACCCAATGAACTGAGAACCAAACTCGAAGTTTTGCTTCATATGCAGTAGGAATCCCTAATTTACTGAGTCATACGCCTTTTGGAAATCGAGTTTTAATATCCCCTCTTGCTTATGGCTCTTTTTTTACTAATCAATGACTTTATTGGCTATCAAGACCCTATCCAAAATGTTCCTACCTTTCAGAAATGATGATTGTACACTGCTGACCACCCTAGGTAGGACTTTCTTCACTCTATTTGCAAGCACCTTAGTGAGAATTTTATACATCGACCCAATCAGACTAATTGGTTGATAATCCATCAAGGTAACAGGCCAATCCTTCTTTGGAATAAGAGTGATAAAGGAATGGGAAATACCTTTGAATAATTTTGCATGACGATGGAAATCCTTGAAGAACTGCAGAATTTCTAGCCTAAAGATCTTCCAACATTTTTTTAAAGCAAGTCATATTGAAACCATTCAGACTCGGGGCTTTATTGCCATCACACTCCTTTATAGCCATCCAAATTTTTACCTTTGAAAATTCATTTTCTACTGCCGAAGCCACAGCATCACTCCCAATAGTGCTAAATGGCCCATCCAACGAAGGCCTAACCTTCTAGTCATCTGTGAACAAGGTAACGAAAAACTTGAGTGCTTCCCTTTTAATTGTTGCAGGATCATCGCACTGAGAACTATCCGCTGAGAACTATCCGCAACTAAAGAGCTTAACAAGTTCCTACTTTGACTACTTGTAGCCATAATGTTGAAGAACTTAGTATTACGATCACCCTTTAGCGTCCATGACAACCTAGACTTCTGAAGCCACATCCATTCATGTCATTTGCTCCACTTCCAAACCTCTTCTCTAAGAAATCTTGCTCTAGCCACTTCACTTTCATTAAGTTCCCTAGATTCCACACACAGATCCAGCGAATGGAGTTCATCCTCAACTTCTTTGAGCTTATGCTTAACATTACCAAACACCTGAGTAATCCACTTCTTTAGTTTAGCTCTAAGGGCTTTCATCTTGGCATGAATGACATACCCTACACATCTAGAGACCACTAATTCTTCCCAAGATGTTTTCACTACTTGGAAGAACTGTGGATGCATGGTCCTAGCGTTAACGAACTTGAACGGTCTTGGCCCCCAGTGTAATAACCCTGACCTTGATTAACGTTAATTGGAACTTAATTATGCCTGATAATAATTAAGAGGAAATCCAGAATTAAATCGCATGTGTATTGCATGATTTGTGTGTTTCTATCTGTTTGGCGTAGAAATATCTGTTCGTGTTTTAAACTTTAAACTGCGAATTGGAAGCCTTATCGGCGCCCGATTCCGAAATTAATTAGTGATTTGGACTCGTGAGATTTTATGTAATTTTATGGTGGATTTAATTAAAATTTGATTCGGGGACGATTAAACTCGATTAAAATAATGTCATTCCTTTAATTTGAGCCAAACACCACCTATGGACTATTCTTGTTTAATCCTTGTTTTTATTCCACTAACTCACCCCTTGCATTTCAATTACACAATTTGAGCCTCACCAAAGAGAGAAAACGTGGGAGAGAATTAGGGAGAGGAGAAAAATTGATTTCTACAAGGTTTAGCTTGGAAATTGGAGGAATTGTAGACAACTTGGAAGAATTAAGCTCCTAGACTTGAAATTAAAGGTTTAAGGTAGGAATTCATCCTCTCATTCATGTAATTGAATTAGTTCTTGCATATTTCATGACCTATTGAAGATTAGAGTCTAGATTTAGCTTGGAATTGTTGAATTGGGTAGTATATCATGCATGCATGTTTACCCTCTTGCCATTTGGGTTTGTTTTCATCAAAACTTGACATGCATGCTCATATTTTTGTTCAAGCCCATGAATTCATCAAAATTCTAAGTTTAATTTTGCTTTGGATCATGTTTGGGAGCCTTGAAGTGAAATTGAACTCATGCATGTTGGTTTAAACCTTGTTCTTGATGATTTATGGAAATTGTGTTCAAATTGACTCATCATTGAGCTTTAATTTTTCAAATTGAGTTTTGGAACTTGATATACTATGAGTTTTGATTGTTTTTCCAGAATTTGGGCTCAAGAGGTTGAGTTTTGAGTTGGAAATGCTTGGTTCGAACTTGGAAGGCAAATCTGGAAATTTCAGAATTTGGCTTCCTCGCTCGAGCGACCATCATTTGTTCAGAGCTCCGCTCGAGCGAATAAATGGTGGCTCAAGCATAAATTTCAAGCTCTCAGATTTTTGGTGCTCGCAAAAGCACGCTCAAGCGAAGAGACCTACGCTCGAGCGATGGGCTGTGTCTCACGCTCGAGCGAGCATCGAGTGTAAAAAACCAACAACCAGTACTTTTACATTTTTGCAGACCACTCGAGCGAAGGAGTTTTCGCTCGAGCGAACCCTTTGTTTTGGCAAGCTCGCTCGAGCGAAGAAAGCCTCGCTCGAGCGAGACCCCTGTTTTCAGCAAGTTTTGCAAAATATTTTCTAAGGCATATTTGCATCCCCATTTCATCCTAGGCATTCCTAGGCCATGTTTAAGACTCTATAAGGGGAATTCAAGGGTAGAAACACACTACGAACCAGTGACGTAAGCTTTGTATAATTGGACTGTGTGTTTCAAGTGTCTATCTGTTATGTGTTCTGTAGGTCACGTGCCGTGCTCTGTTTGACCTTGTGGCTCTGATTACCTGTTGCACAGCCCACTGTGAGTAATAACTTAGTAAAGATATGTTCAACAGTCCTTATTTTCTGTGTGACAAAATGAGATTTGTTTTCTGAAATGATATGTTAAGTACAATGAATGAATGTTCAATTTCTGACATGTATTCGTGACATCCTTAGTATCAAGTGAGATTTACAGCCGTGACCCGGTAGCGGAAGGTTCCTTTGTGGAACAAAGTTAGTTGTAACCTACGCTTATGTGTCCAGTTTGTGCACTATAGCCCGTACCGGAGGCCCGCAATGGGGGCTTAGCTGTCCAGTTACCCGGATCTGGAGGCTCCTTCACAGGAGCTAAGGAGGTTATTCATAACCTTACGCATTGCGCGTCCAGTTTAGTTATGCTAATGGATGTATCACGTAAATGTAACTATGACTTATGATTTCTGTCAAGTATGTGATTTGATCAAGTATGAGTTTGATAAAACTAAATTATGATTTCGATCTGATCAAGCATGCTTTTGATGTAACATGAATTGATTTATGAAATCTATACGAACTCATTCATTGAAACCCCTTTACTCTGTTTATTATTCACTGGGCTTTCGCTCACAGTTTACTATATATATATGTAGGCGAGCCGGCACAGGACCCAGGCCAGAGTTGAGGGCCTTCTGTTTCGTTTTGGTCAGCCATCTGTTGCGCCTCCCGAGGAGGTTCCGCCTGAAGCCTATTGCCATGGCTATTTTTGTACTTCATGCTAGTCTGTTATATCTGTTTTGTAACGTCAGATCTTGGGATTACAATTGTAAATACTTTGTACATATTTGTGTACCTGACTAGCATGTTTATGTATATAAATAAGTTTTAAATCTTCTGTCCCATGTACGTCGTCACAGCTCATTGGACCTTGTTTATTTTATATTATTGCTTCTGCAGCCCCTTACTATTTGTTGTTATCTTGAGAGGCCGTAGGTAATCCTCGGGTTACTGGCCGGTTTCGGTGCCAAACCTATAGGGGCGGGTTTGGGTCGTGACACCCAGTCCCTAACATCTCCCATTAATATAATTGGACAGTGATCGGATACAACTCTTGGTAACCCTCACACCTTGCAATTGAACACTCCCAACCATTCCAGAGATATGAGAAACCTATCAATTCTACTCCACTAATCTCCTTCTAAGGCATTACACCACGTAAACTTTCTCCTCAGCACTGTCAAATCAGACACTTCCAATGACTCAATGAATTGGTTAAACTCCTTCATCCCTCGACCCCTAATTGAGCACCCTTTTCTTTCCTAAAGATTTCTTATTTCGTTAAAATCACCCCCTAGGCACCAAGGGAACACAAACAACGGTTTTAACCTTATGATTGTGTCCCATAAGCATTTCCTTCGCAACACCTCATTTGGTGCATAGACATTCATTAGGATGCAATCAAAAGAATGGAGGATGATGCCTAAAAGTAGGAGAAAATTCCTACTACTGCAGGAACTACTCATACTGAACACTAATGGATTCCAAACAGAAAGTAATCCACCTGCAAGCCCTTTAGGATTAACTACCATGAAAGCCATCTCAGCCCCTGGCCAGATAGATCAGATGAAATTGTCAAAGACTCTAGCTTTCTTTGTTTCTTGGAAAAAACTAACATCGATCACGTAATACTGACTTAATTTTCCTCCTTTTCCTATCCCTGCTAAACCCTCTTATATTCGATGACAAAGTCTTCATTTGGAAATTGATCAAACAGGGAAAACCACCTAACTGTGGGATTCAGGGACAATCTGCCCCTCCACAACTTGCTGCAAGCTCTGCATCCTTCAACTCCAACTTCATACATTTAGCCAAAACTTCTAATTCTTTCCTATTACAATTGGGCCCAAGACATTTCCCCAGCTGCACCGTTCTATTAGCTTCATCTAACAACCACCTCTCCCTCCGATTGCAGTTGATGAGGATAAGGATAGAGCCACCATAGCTGCTCGACACCAAGCTCCCCTATGCCAACTCCTAGCTGGCGTTGGCCCTCTTATCCTCGTAAACTTTGCCCTTCTCGCCATTCTTCGAACCAGAATTGTTTCTGCTTTTGACAATTTCCTTTCTCCTCTGGATCTATTTCCCCTAGTTTGTGACGTAGGGCACACAGAACCCCTTTTTTTGGTTGCTTGCATCTTTCACCAAATGCCCACCTTTCCCAATCTGGTTTTGATTTGGATCCCTTAGTGGCTGACTATGGCCCACAACATCACCCACCCCTGCTTCAGTACACGGTCCACTAAAAGGCCCACCAACTTAAGCTTCACCTAACACAGGCCCAAGCACTTGGGCTTTATCTAGCACTACCTCAACATTAACATGCCTTCCAATTTCTGACCCATTTGCACTCCTAATGAAACCAGGTGTAATAATTACATCATCCACATTCAATACATGCCGTTGCACATTAATCCCAAATTGAGTTCCAGCTAACCCAGCATCTCTGCTCACTGGCATTTCGTTTGGTCTTCCAAGACCACTAACACCCGTTTCCTCCACCATTGATGGGGAGGACCTCACAACTTCACTGGCCTTTCCAACTTCCAATTCCATCCCAGTCCTAACTCGTGGCAACATTCCATCTGTATGCGCCACCTCATCATCCACATTAGCATCATCCACATTACCCTATTCTTTTTCCCAAACCGCCACAACACCACCGTTCTTAGCTTTTGTAACTTCAGCAAATGATCTTTTTCCATTTCCTCCATATGGCTGTTGTTTATGTTCCCACCCTGAGTTGGAAACATGGTCTTTATCTTTGCCTGTCCCTGGTTTTAAAATGGACACATTCTGGCCACGATACTGGGTCTTTCCAAACTCTGCCATTTTTACTTTAAGAGCTCTATCGTCACACCATATCCCATTAGCTTTTTGGATAGCCACATCTATGGCTACAGAGCAGTCATACCTAATGAATCCAAACCTTGTCCTAGTAACTTTCCTAGTCTTATCTGGCATGAACACATCTTTCACCACTCCGAACTTATTGAACAATAAGGAGAGACCTTTTGAATTCATGGACGACGAGTAAGCACTGTTAGTCATATATTCATAATATTTTTTCTACTCCTACTTTGATTGAGAAGGTTTCGTTTTGCTTTAATAGATGTCCATAGAATGGAGTTGCACATATTGTTGCTAAGTGATATACATGGGGAAATGCAAAATAATAACAAAAATGCCTTAGACCTCCAGGGTTGGTGAGCCCACCACCCCCACTGATTTTTGATTGGCTCAAAACTATTTTTTTTTTGACCTTCCTCTCACTGCTCCCCACGTGGATGTGGGGGGTCCGGAGCACGGTTGAACTAATAACGATCTTAGAATTTGTTAATTCAAGAATGAATACTGAAAACAGGGCTAGGTGACAATTAGGGGGATTGTTACTACTACAAACAATTGTACAAAAATTATCTTCTTATTTTGTATGGGTAATGCTATGATATACACCTTTTATTTGTTACGTATTTTTGTGATATATATTATATTTTTGTGATAAATGTTACGTAAATTTTTGGTAGAGTTACAATAATTTGTCATTTAAAAATGAAATTACACATTTTATAGTAATGTTACACATTTTTTTCTTCAAACAGTTTCTAATCACAAAATGTGTAACATTACTATAAAAATATATAATATTATTACATTATGTGTAATTTTATTTTTAAATAATAAATTGTCATAATTTTACTCAAAAAAGATACGTCCCTTAGTATTTATATTTTCAATTTACAAAGCGTTGCTTTCTCTTGGTATTTAAAAATAATAATAATAAAATAAAAAATAAAAAAAATTAGTCACCTCATCTATAGTAATGTATTTTTAGGCCTATGTTGAGAAGTGACTTTTTTTTTTTTTTTTTAACTTATTGACTTATTATGAAAAAAACATATAAAAAAAGTAAAAATATAATATAATCCAAATAAGCCAATAAGTCAATAGACTGGTTTTTTCCATCTTCCCAAAAAGGCCTGAGTTTATAACATTAAAGGTATGTACACATAAAAATATTCAAAAATATAATACATGGTCAAATTTTAATTTTTATATAGTAGAGCTCACATTATACAACTATTTTTTTAAATATATTTACAAAAATGATTGAGACTCCCAAATTTGGGCACTCTCATAACCCCCAAAATAATTTGGACCACTCATGTATTTGTTTTCTTTTGTTTTGTTTTATTTATTTTTTTCTCTATTTCTCTCACATAAGTGATCCAGATCATTTGGGGAGTCATTGGGGTGCCCAAAATTGGGGGTCTCAATCATTATTGGATTTCTAAATATTAATTTTGTATACGTAGCATCGCTTATAATACAATAGAGGATATACGTTTAGGGTGAGTTTGGGATGAACAAAAAAAATCGTCAAATTTGTCATTTTGAAAAAAATAACTAAATAAAAAACAAAAAGGATTAGAATACAAGGTTAGTATGTGGACTCAAATAACAAAGTTTCTTTGCAAATCAAGATGACTATAAAATTTTAATTTTAATTTTAATTTGAAGAAATATCATTTTGCCTTCCAAACTTTCACGCTCTTTTCAATTTGACTCACAAATTTGTATAATTTCAATTTGCCCTCCAAATTTTTTAAATTTTGATCAATTTGGCCATGTTGTAGACACCCCATTCTGACCGCCCTTAAGACTTCCCCGCTTCATTTTGGAACACCCGATGATGAAATGTTATGCTGTGGAATCTTTTAAATCTTCAGCAAATGAAATTAGATTCGAACTCTAATCCCAACCTTGTACCCCATTTTGACCAAAATGTTTTAGACCTTAAAAATGCTCTTTTCAAATTTAGGACCCGACTGTGTGGTTTTTGGCTCGGCTGTGGGTTTTGTGATCCGATTGTGTGTCATTAGCGATAGACAGAATATCTAGTAGGATTTTGCTAGCTGGCCTTTTTTTAGGAGATATTTTCGACCAAAAGATCTCAAATTCTATAAATAGACCCTCTCCCTTCAGAATTTAGGGTGAGAGATTTTTTTCAAAGGCTTAAGAGATTGTTGAGAGCTTAGAACTACACTTGAACTTCAAAGCTTTTTTTCTTGACCTTATATCACCTTTTAACTATACATACACTATTAAAGTTTGTTCTTGAAGCTTTTTGTTGAAGTTTCAAACCATACTTAAGAAACTTTAGGGTGTTTGGAATCAAGTTTGTTAACTAAGAAGATATTCCTCTCTTCAAGAGGTGAACTTTGAACCTTTTCATCATCTTTTCTCCTACTCTTTTTTCTTGTCTTTACATATTGTTTTTTTCATAGTATTTTGGGGCTAAAATATGTGATTAAAAGTTACAAAAGTGGAGGGGTTATCCACCCTTCCTTCGGCTTGGTTACTATTTATTACCTATAGCTTTTTTTTTTTTACTTTTTTTCTTGCTTTCTATTAGTTTTAGCACTCTTTTTTTTTTTTTTTTTTTTTTTTTTTTTTTTTTTTTTTTTTTGTGTGTGTGGGCTATTTAATATGTTAATTTATGTTTTGAATACTATAGTTGTATTGTTGTAAGTCCTCATGGATTTGGTGTGTTCAGGACGTAGCCCCCAATTCCTTTGAGTTAATAGCTTTTCTTTTATTTTTATAGCTTTTCTTAAGTATATTGGAACCTTGTGGTCATGAGAGGTTTAGAGCTTAGCCACCCTGCCACAAGTTGGATTAACTAGTTGTAAATCTTTCGCTTTCATACTATTGTTGTTAACCTTGAAGCTAGGTAGTAGCTTCCGTATCAAAAGTGTTGAAAAACTCTCTTCTCGATCATTTTCGAAACATGGAAATGGATGTCTCATCCTTGTTCCATGAATAAAAGAGGAGTTATTAACAATTTTTGACGAGTTGTGTGTTTAAAGCTTTAAATAGTTAGCTTAATTTTTTATTTTCTCTCTTTTCTTCTTTAAAGTATTGTAAGCTCTCTTCTAGTTCCATTTTTGAGGCATGGAAATGGATGTCTTATCCTTATTCCATGAGTAGGAAGATGAGCATGCAACAACTTTTTATGGCTTTCATTAATTTGTTTAATTTTTTTTTATTTTGCTTTAAAGCTAAATGGGAGCTCTTTTATCGAAAGTATTATAAACTCTCTTCTAGTTTTATTTTGAAGCATGGAAATGGATGTCAATCCATGTTCCATGAGTAGGGAGAAGAGTCTCTAATTTCTTTCTTCAATGATGTAATCTCTTGTTTACAAGCTTCGCTTTCAAAAATGGTTCTCATTAACCTATTCTTTCTAATTCGAATACTCATTTACTCTTATTCACTATGAGAGGTAGTAGGTTTGAGCCATTTCTTCATTTGAAATTTCTAGCTTTAATTCTCATTAAATCTTCCACTCCATTGCTTCATTAATCATCATGTAATACCCTCGGGATGTTTGATGATTTGTGAAGCAAACCTATTTCCTCCTTGAATATCTCTATGATAGGAGGGAGCATGAAGGATGAACATTCTTTAGAAACACTTTGGACCCTCTTGTAAGAGGGCAAATTTGTAACACTTGATGTATGTCTTCCAACCTACATTTATTTCTTCCTTTTATTTACATGCTTATTGTGGTTGTGCAAAACATCATGTTTTTGTTTCATATCATTTCCATGCCTTGTATTAATTTTTGCATGCATTAAGGTGCTCATCATACTTGATGTCGCTATCATTTCCTACTTAATTATGTGCACAACCTCATGCTTTGAGTTGATTCACATGTCATGTTAGTAGCCGAATCTAATAGTTGCATTAGCCATTTTGCATATTAGGATCATGCATTTTTTCTAACTATCTTCTTTTCTTTGGCTTGCCACAATTAAGTACTCGGTGAGCATTTTTGCTTTAGCATATCATATGTGTGTTTGTGTTACCATGTCGAGCATACTACCATGAGGCTACTTTCTTACTTGAAATATCTCTATGAATGCCTGTTGATGAACTATTTTGCTTAAATTGGAATGACTTTGATTATTGTACATATGACCTCATTTTTCCTTTTGAGTTGCACATATTCAAAAACTTTTTCAAGAAAGCATGAAATCAAAGCATTCCAAAGTAAGTGACGTGATCTATACTTGTTTGCCTCATACAGTAATGTTAGCATATTGAATAATTAGAACATGAGCATATATTGTCTATAAAATTCATATCATGATTTAGTAGAGGCCGATCTTTGATCGGGTGAGTAGGGTGCTCAATTCATGATCTTCCCTTCTCATACCTAAGTTTCCAAATTGAGACAACTTTGTTTATGATGGACAAGTGGTCTTTGGCATGAGTCACGGGTTTCTTAATTCTCCTAAAAATATTAGTTGGCGATTCTGAAATCTGGCAATGCGGTCCATTTTTGGCATCTCTGGTGATTAATGGACTTTTCTAAGATTTTTCGAATCTAGACTCTCATTCGTTTTTTTCTGTTTCACATTGCACTTGTGAAACCAGATTTAGAACCACAGGAGTCCGAACTGTAGAGAATCGCATCCGATAAGACTAAACCCCTCTGAGGAAAGCGAAAAACCAGCTACATATGTCGTCTCATTCCGTCTACAATTGAACGGAAAGTGATGAGTTGTCTCCTTAAACTATTATTCAGAGGGAAAGTGAAGTCTTGCCTACCATATCCAACCTTTTCCCTTAAGCTATTTAACACATAAAAGCCCCAAACAAAAATAGAGCATGGTTTGCTTCATTTTTTTAGAGAGAAAATAAGGAATAGAGGGTCAAGAAATCAGGGAAGATGGAGCTCAATTGAAAGAAGATTGAGCTTAAGTGACATGGAAGACGTGATGTGCATCTATTGGAGAAGACAAAAGGTGATAGAAACATCACAGATTGATACAAATCCTAGTAGGCGGTTCCATATCTGTCCTAATAGTGGTTGCAATCACTTCACTTGGGTAGACCCACCTATGTGCTCACGGGCATTGCAGATCATGCTTGGGTTGTTGAAGAAGGTTAATAAGCTGAAAACAAGACTATGGACAAGGAATGGAAGAGAAAGAAAGCTATGGATATGCTTGTTTATCTCATGGTGCATCATTGTATTAATATGGTTTTTAATGTAATGTAAGAATGAATGTAATGGGGAGAATATTATAAATGAAATGTAATGGGAGAAGTATTTTGAATGGAAATTTCATATTTTATATTAAGATTTTATTCTGAAAAAACACAGAGCATCACACCATTTGTGATCACCCTTAAAAAAACAGAGCATCACCATTTAATAAATAATAAAAAACTCCATCACCATTTACTCAAAAAACAAAATACAAATGGTGGTCCCTTCAAATGGCATCCATCCATAAAATTGAAAAACAAAAATGAAATTCAACATTGATAATTGGTGGCCCTTTCAAATGGCCCCTTCAAATGACATCCATCCAAAAAACAGAGCATTACCGTTAAATCAAAAATAGCAACACCATTGAATAAAAAACCAGTGCATCACCATTGTTTGCAAAAAGTAAAGTAACTGATCATTCATTACATGACTAAAAATTTAGGTGAATGTGATTTCATGAACTTCGTTGAATGATAAACCTTGATTTCAATTTGATGTGAGGAATTTGAAAACCCTAATTTCGATTTGGAACCCAAGAGAACCCTAGTTTAACCGTTCAACACACCAACTTCTTTTGGAAGCAAAATCCTTTTATATTCCCTTCAAATAATAGTTTAGGGGGACAACTCATCACTTTCCGTTCAATTGTATAAAGAATGAGACAACAATGACCAAATTAATCAAAATTTAAAAAGTTTAGGGGGAAAATTAAAATTATATGAAGTTTAGGGTCAAATTGAAAAACGTGTGAAAGGTTGTGGGCAAAATGATATTTTCTCTTTTAATTTTTTACTTTTTATGCATATGTTTTTTTTTCTTGCTTTTTAGGCCAAAATGCCAAAACAAAATGTATTATTCGTTGTTTTAGTGTTGTCGGAATACATTTTCTTTATTTTATACAACCATCTGTTTATGTAAACCACAATCTCCTAATAGTTTAAAGAGAAAGGCAAATTAGCCTCCATCAACCTTGCTAAACCTCCACTTTCAGCATTCTCATTCGTCATTCAAAACATTCATACATATACTGAAGCATTGGGGTGTCAACAATAGTCATTTCATATAACATGGAAAACCCAAACTACAAGCTTGAACTTTTTGTAAGACAATCATTTTTGTTAGGTACAATGCTTAAGCCCTTTTCTATAAAACATCATCATTGAAGTGTAATGTTTCTATCTACATACAAAAGCGAAGCTATAGGGTAAACAATTGTTCATCAGCTTCAAATTTCACTATAGGAAACAACATTTTTCACTATCCACCACTACCTACATAATTTAGAGTATTAAAAAAAAAAAAAAAAAAAAACCCCTTTATAATTCGAACTCATTAGACCCAGGCAACAAAACTGAGTCCAAGGAAATCACCTTCCAAACTAGAGAGAATCATGAAATCTCTTTCTATGTCCCAATGTTTCTTTCTCCATCTCACAGTGAAGACCACATAACGGATAACCACATTATTCTCTATCCTCGAGTGATCCTCGTTAATGATGATCTCCGGGTTTATCATTGGGCATGGTAGAAATTTGGCATCTTTTGAGCTGATAGATAAATATATTTCATGGGTCCATAAATCAAGAAGACCCCCTTCTATGTATCTTGTGCACAACTCCAACCATGATCACTCCATTAACAGGTAGAAAGGTGTGACAGTGAAAGGCCACCGAGAAAAGGATGTCCTCTGATTCCTCTTCAAACTCTGTATTTGCCTATATGCTCTTCAATTCGATTATTACAAGGAAGTAACCAATTCGATTATTACAAGGAAGTAACCATGTTACTCTGTGGACTTAATGAGCAGCAATTCCTTGAAAAGGTATGTTACTCGAGTCCAGTCATCTATAAAACAGGCTCATCAATCCTATTCAAGTCTACTCATCTCAATTTGGAACACTCCAACAGGCATATCTAAGTTAATGCACTAGAATAATGACCCACTTCGATTGGTTAATATTTTAGACACTTTTATGTAACTCATTTAGAAAAAATTAAATTAAATTTACCAAATAATTATAATTTCAAAATTTTATTATAATTACTTTAAGCCAAAAAACTAAATCATTAATTCAATAATTGTAGGAGCAAAATTTTATCAAATTCGTCTTGGTAAAATAGTGAATAGACTACTAAATAATCCACCAAGTAAAACACAACAAAGCCTAACCCACAACTAAACAAAACTAAACTAACAAAATGAAAGATCAAAACATCACATCAGGAACAGCTAGTTTTTCAAGCCTCGTTTTCTTGGACCGAGAGATGCACTAACTACGATCAACCTAACATAACATCCATCACAAAAGCAGAACCATTACAATAACAAACAACTAGTATCCCATTCTATCAGCTTTAACATATTGAGAGACTGCACACCCCACTCAAGGAGTCCAGATCCTTTTGCTCAGCTTATTCTTCTTTTGACGCACCTAACCCCGAAAAGCCCCAAAACCTTCGATTCTTGATCAGGTATGCGAAGATGTCAGGAAGATAAACGTTCGATTCATAAATATGTTTATATGAGTTGGTAATTTTTTTTGATTTGCTTATTTGTTTGACTGCAATACCTATCCGAATCTGGTGATCGTTGATTTGTTTCATGCTCGTGTAATATACAGGGAACAGAATCAGATCAGGAAATAATGGGGATGGTATTGCCGAAAATTAATGGTCGAGGTAGTTGGGTTAGATTGTGAAAAACTGGATTTGATAATTGTTGCTATTCTATTCAGCATGATAAACAATTTTCATCATTCTCTTTTGTTCGTCTATAGGCTGTAACATAGCTTTTGTTTGCTCTCTCTAGAATCTACCTCATTGATCAAAAGCTACTCTGAATCTTGGGTTTTCTCTTTTTAATGAAACAATAATTAACATTTAAAAAAGTACGCAGAACACAAACCAAAAAACATATATATATATAGAACTTGATACATATATACAGAACGTGAGACATTTTGGGACTCTCTTGCAGATGAGAAGTCGGACTCCGCTCGCCGCTGTGTTCCTCTTACCGATCCGCCGCGTTCGTCTTCCATTCGTCTCCCTCAAACTTTTGAGTTCAGATCATCTTCTTAACTTCGGATCATCTTCTTGACTTCTCTCCTTAACTTTCTCCGTGCAATGGTTGAGATGCACCCAACCAGATCCAACGGTCCAGATCTGGCTAAAATATATATATATATGGAATTGAAATCAGTAAATTTCCCATCCAAAACTATACATACACAGGTTATACACATTTCACCTCACTCTCACTCAGCCTCACACTCATCCCTTCTCCTCCACCGAACCCAGCCTCACCGGCGACCACTCCCGATGGTGACCAACTCTCGATAGCAACCCACTCTCGACAACGGCGACCCACTCCTAAACCCAACCCATCGCTCCAGCCCTCATTTTCTTTACTTTGCAAACCATAGCCCACCGCTCCAACCCTCATTTTCTCTGCTTCGCAAACCATAGCCCCCCGTCCACCTCACCTCATCTTCTCCTATCATTTTTGTTGGGTACTGTTAATGTATATATAGTATTCCTAGATATGTTAGGTATTGATTTCCTAGATATATCTAGGAATAGCCATAGTTAGGTTCTTGTAGGACACTCTTTCTCATAGTTAGGTTTCTAGTAGGATACTCTCTTTCAGCCTATATATACAGGCCTTCTATTGTATAGGATAATAAATTGAATACAATACATATTATTTTCTCCCTCTCTCTCTCTCTCTCTCTCTCTCTCTCTCTCTTTCTACTATTCTAACATGTTATTAGAGCTAGGTTAGGTACCTAGTAATTTTGCTTTACCAGCGGGCGGCAGCCTTGCTTTGGCCGCCCGCCAGACCTCAACCTATTCTGTTGTCATATTTTCCTATCAGTATCACTTCGTGGTGATCTCTTCCTTTGTTTGCTGGTTTATTCCTACCCCAAATATCTCTATCATATATATATATATATTTTGTGCTTCTACTCCACTGTCTTTCCCTCTGCTTCAACCTCAAATAGGGTTCTATTTTCACATCTATTTGAGTTTGAGGGGGTATTATACCTATATCATGGTGAACATGGTTATACACCGTGTAAACCACCTAAGTTGTCCCCTGTGGCGCACAACTCAAGCTGCTCCCTGTGGCGCACCACCAAAGTCATTCTTTTGGCAAACTCTCTAAGCTGCCTCTTTTTGGCGCACTTTCTAAGCCGTCTCCTTGGCACACCATCCAAGTCGTCCCTGGCGCACCATCCAAGTTTCCCCATGGTGCACTATCTAATAAGTCGCCCCCTGGCACACTTAATCATCTGTTTCCATCATCGTTCAGCACATGTCATAAGTTATGTGTGTGCCACGCTTGCTGGTTCAACATCCAATTCTTTACATCGGTCCGACATGACCCCTTTAAACCGTCCCAACATTGATTCCGGTTAGCCAATCTCTACAACGATCTGGTATGACCCCTGTAAACTGTCCCGATATTGATTCCGGTTAGCTCCTACATCGGTCCGGCATGACCCCTTTAAACTGTCTCGATATTGATCCTGATTAGCTCCTACAACAGTCCAGCATGACCTTAAACTGTCTCGACATTAGTTCCGGCCAACTCCTTCAATGGTCCGGCATGACCTTAAACTATCCCGGCATCAATTTCGGCCAGTTCCTACAACGGTCCAACACAACCATAAACTGTCTCTCGATATTAGCTCCAACATCTGATCTATCTCAAGCGCCCTTGTGCTCCCGTTCGAACTTTGTAATCTATTTGCCTTTTATTTAGTTTTATTTCATGTTTTAGTTTCTCTCTCTAAACTCAAGATGTTTATACTCTTTGAGTTTGAGGGGGAATATTAATATATGTATGGTATTCCTAGATATATTAGGTATTGATTTCCTAGATATATCTAGGAATAGCTATAGGTTTCTTGTAGGATACTCTTTCTCAGCCTATATATACAGGCCTTCTATTGTATAGAATAATACATTGAATACAATACATATTATTTCCTCTCTCTCTCTCTCTACTATTCTAACAGGTACAATGCTTAAGCCTTTTTCTATAAAACATCATTTTAAAGTATAATCTTTCTATCCACATGCAGAAGCAAAGCTATAGGGTAAACAATTGCAGCTTCAAATTTCACTATAAGAAACATCATTTTTCACTTTCCACCACTACCTACATATTATAATTCCAACTGATCAGACCCAAGTAACGAAACTGGTCCAAGGCACTCACCTTCCAAACTGGCAAGAATCATGAAATCTCTTTCTATGTTCCAATGTTTCTTTCTTCATTTCACGACAAAGACCACAAAACGGATAACCACATCATCCTTTACTCTCGAGTGATAGTCATTAATGAAGATCTCTTGAGTTTTCCATTGGGCACAGTAGAAATTGGCATCTTTTGAGCTAATAGATAAAATATATTTCATGTCTACATCTTAAAAAGACCTCCTTCTATGTATCTTGTGCACAACTCTAAGCATGATCTTTCTCAATTGATAGGGTAGGAAGATGTGACAGTGAAAGGCCACTGAGTAGAGGATGTTCCCTGAATCCTCTTCAAACTCTGCTATTTTCTAGTGCATTAACTTAGATGAGCTTGTTGGAATGTCCCAAATTAAGATAGGGCAAATTGTACTAACAGTCCCTATAATTTAGGGCTTGTGTCACTTTAGTCTATGGTCTTTCAATTATGACACATTTGACCATGAGTTTCAAATCTCTTTCATAATAAGGACAATTGAAGACATTATTGCTCCATTCAAAGCGCAAAATCGTCATACAACTTATTGTGTGGTGGTTAACTTATATGTTGTTTGAAATATAATGGCATTTTTTTTTAATGAATATTGTTGAAAAAATTTTAGTTATTAAGTTCTATTCGGTTCGGTTTGATTTTCATAATCTATTTTCAGAATATTTTTCTAAGAAATTAAAAATTAAATTGGTGAAAAAAATTAAAAATGCATCATTTTTATATAATTTTATCTTCTGGGAGGGTAGAAATAATTTTTTTGATATTTATTTTCATTAATTTAGTTTTTATTTTTTCAAAAGTCTAACATGGAAACAACTTTGATGTTATTATTAAACCAATCCATTAAATCAAAAATCCAAAACTAAAAACATTTTATATATTAAACATGTCGATTACATATTAAAAGTCTAATAACCATCCATTACATGATAACCATAAAAAAAAATATCTATTAATAACAAATACAACCATCTATTACATGATAACAATCCAATAATATCAACAAACACAACCATCCATTACATAATCATCAGCCAAATACATACTAAAAATTAATTTGGTAAAAAAAAACAATGCAAAAGATTTATCATTTTTATATAATTTTATCTTTGGTGAGTAGAAATAATTTTTAAAAATTTAAAAATATTTTTTTGACATTTATTTTTGTCAAACTAATTTATATTTTATTAAATTGATGACTTTGCCCGTGAAATGGAGTAACAATGTATTTAATTGTCTTTATTTGAAACGAGATTCAAAATTCAGAGTCAATGTATCACAATTAAAAGGTCACAAACTATAGGAACCGTTAGTGTAATTCGCCCATTAATGAGTAGACTTAAATAGGATTGATGAGCCTATTTTATAGATGAGTGGACTTGAGTAACATGCCTCCTAAGCTTGTGTTTGGTTGGGAGATTTGAGAAAGGATTTGGGAAGAGAAATAGAAAAGAGACATGCCTCCTTTCCAAATTCCTATTAAAGTCTACTCCAGTTACCGACAAAACATGAACATGATAAGCTCGATTAATGAAAATGGTGAGGTATTTGATGATCCCCCAAGGGTGAGGCAAAAGGTACATCTTCATTTTACAAGGCAATTCATTGAGATATGCAGATGCAGACCTGTATTAGCCCTAAGTTTGATAGTTTGGAGGCAGAATTCATAGAATTGGAGATCCTAACAGCTGTCAAGGAGTGATGGAAACAAAGCCCCAGGACCAGATGGTTTTAACTTGCCTTGTTTCCAGAACTTTTGGAAGCTGATGAAAGGAGAAGTGCTGCAGTTCATGAAGGATTTCCACAGAAATGCGTGCCTAGTAAAATGGATTAATAGCTCTTTCATAACCTTGATTCCAAAGAAAGAAAACTCAGTGGAATTGGCAGACTTTAGACCTATAAGTCTGGTGGGCTCATTATACAGGATACTAGCAAAGGTGCTTACTAGTAGATTGAAGGCAGTCTTACCTGAAATTATCAGCAAAGCACAATCAGCATTCTTGGGTGGTAGAAATATAATTGATGGAGTTTTAATTGCCAATGAAGTAGTGGACAGCTGGAAGAAATCAAAGAAGAAGGGGGTCATAATTAAACTTGATTTTGAGAAGGCCTACGATGTTGTTAATTGGGAATTTCTATTCTCTATGCTCTTAAATTTTGGTTTTGGGCACAAATGGATATCTTGGACTAAGGAGTGTGTGACTACTGTGAGATTATCCATCCTTGTTAAGGGTTCACCAACTAAGGAGTTCTGTCTAAAATAGAACTAAAAAAATGAAGTATTTCTTTATTTAATATCCTCAACTATAGTATAGAGTAGTACAAATATTAATATACAAGATATGACATATACCTAAGCTATATCTAACTATACAACCAATTCTATAACTAACTCCTAACCATCATCCATCACCTAATCCAGTTATTACAACTTTGTATGAGGTATTATTGGCTACTCCTCAACCTTATCAGATAATGCACTTGAGCTGGAACCATCCTTGATTTATTGCTCTTGCTCTATTAGAGTGTGATTCTCATCAAGGCCCCACAAGCTAATAAGAGAGGCACGAATCATTAGCTTGGAGTGCAGGTAAGAAAAACGATCAGAAGACAGTGGCTTAGTAAGGATATCTGCAATCTGATTAGCTGAAGCCACATGTTTGCCAACCACTAGTTTAGCAAGAACGTGCTCACGAATATAATGATAATCAACAGGAATATGCTTTGAGTGAGCATGAAAGACAGGATTAGAGGCAAGAGCTGTAGCAGAAAGGTTGTCACACCATAAGGTAGGGGAAGGAGAGGAAAAATGAAGCTCAGAGAGAAGCATGCGAAGCCAAGCCAATTCAGCAGCCGTCTAAGCAAGGGCTCAATATTCAGCTTCAGTTGATGACCGAGACACAGTGCATTGCTTCTTGGCAGCCCAAGAAACCAAATTGGGACCCAAAATATACAATACCCAATAGTAGATTTCCTGTCAAGAACACTCTCAGCCCAATCAAAATCGGAATAAGCATGAAGAGCTAAAAGACCTGAGGAAAAGACGAGCCCATAGTCCAATGTACCATGAAGATATCGAAGCAAGCGTTTGACAACATTGAAATAAGCCACCGTGGGAGCATGCATGAATTGGCAAACATGATTGACAACATAAGAGAGGTTTGGTCTAGTGATCGTAAGTTATTGTAAAGCACCGACAATGCTGCGATAGAGAGAAAGCTGAGAAAAAGGCACTAAAGACTCATAATCAACCACATGCTTAGTAGCCATAGGAGAAGTGTAAGCTTTACAGTTAAGCATTCCATCTTTGGCAAGAATCTCGGAAGCATATTTATGCTGAGACAAAAACAAACCAGTGGCAGTATGATGGACTGCAATACCAAGAAAATAAGAGAGATTCCCCAGCTCCTTCATAGAAAAGGCAGAGTGCATATGCTTAATAAGAGAAGCAACATGAGAGATATTATTCCTAGTGATAAGAATGTAATCAACATAGACAAGCAAAAAAATAATTGAAGAACCACGATGAAAAATAAAGAGAGAAGAATCACATTTGTTGTTGGTGAAACCACAAGAAACCAAGAATGAAGAAAAAGTAGAATACCAAGCTCGAGGAACTTGTTTGAGACCATACAGAGCTTTTTGGGGAGACAAACATGAGAGAGATGAACAAAATCCTCAAATCCTGGAGGTTGAGTCATGAAAACTTTTTCTTCTAAGATGCCATGCAAAAAAGCATTAGAGATATCTAACTATTTAATAGGCGAAGAAAAATGAAGAACGAGGCTAAGAAACACTCGAATCGTGGGTTGTTTGGCCACGGGCTAAAAGTTTCATGACAATCAATGCCTTCGGACTAAAGATAGCCTTTAGCCACAAGCCTGGCCTCATGCCGAGCAATAAACCCATAAGAGTTTTTCTTAAGTTTGAAGACCCATTTACAGCCAATAGGGTGTTTACCAGAGGGAAGAGGAACCAAAGTCCAAGTCTTTTGGCACTGGAGAGCTTGAAATTCCTCAGTCATAGCAGTAGCCCAAGCAAGAGTTTTAATAGCATCAGAGAAAGAATGAGGTTCAATGAGGGCATAATCACTAGCAGTAGAGACCAACAAAGAGTGATGAGAAAGTTGCCGCTTTGATCGTATGATCATAGGATGTGTATTGACTATAGATGGAGGTGGAACAGGAAGGGGATATGAACTAAGATCAATAGTAATAGAATCAATTGGAATAGGAGAAGAATTTGAAACAGTGAGGGGATGTGATGTGGAAACAGAATTGTAAGGAGAAGAAGAGCAGGGAGACAACTGAGGAGTAGCAGATGAAGGAGAAGCAGAGGAAGAAAATGAAGAAGATGGTGAAGTTGGAAGAGAAGAGTTGACAGTAGGCCAGAAAAATTGTTGAAGATGAGAAAGAGATGGGGGAGGAATAGACAAAATAGGGTGAGCAACCAATGGAAACAATGATTTATCAAAAACAACATGGCGAGAGAGATATACTTTACCTGTGACAGGATCTACGCATCGAAAACCTTTCACAGAAGGATGATAACCAATGAAAACACAAGGGATAGACCTAGCAGCAAGTTTATGAGAAGCGTAGGGCCTAAGCCAAGGAAAACAACGACAACCAAAGCTCTTAAAGGAGGCAAAATCTGGTGGCTTATGATATAATTTTTCAAAAGGAGTTTGTTGACACAATAAAGAACTAGGTAACTTATTAATAAGGAACATAGAAGTGGCAAGAGTGCCAAACCAAAAAGAGAGAGGTAACCCAGATTGATGAAGCAACGCAATGGTAGTGGTGATAATATGACAATGCTTCCTTTCAACCACGCCATTTTGAGGAGTGTGAGGACAAGACACCTAATGCAAGATGCCATGAGATTTAAGATATTGCTCAAATTAATTCCCTGTATATTCACCTTACCCATCTGTGCGAAACACTTTCAAGGTGGTGGAAAATTGATTTTCAACAAAACTTTTAAATTCTTTGAAATGGGAGAAGACTTCACTTTTATAGAAAAAAAGGATATACCCAAGAAAACTTACTAATGTCATTCACAAACAACAAATAAAATTTGAAACCAGAAGTAGAAGAAAAGGGACCCCAAACATCACTATGGATGAGGGATAATGGTGCATTAACAGTGGAATTGGACAAAGTAAATGTAAGCATGTGGCTCTTTGCTACAGCATAGTGAGTACATACATGGTTATTACAAGTACTAGAAACAGATAAGTGAAATTTATTCAAAACAAAGTTTAGCTTGTGTGAAGAGGGATGCTATAACCTTTAGTGCCAAGTAATAGAAGACATAGGTGCAACAAGGATAGCAGTAGAGACATGCCTAGAGATAGTGGAAGGTAACTGATAAAGTCCCTGACTATAAAGACCTTTATACAAAGGAATGTTTGAATGCTTGTCCTGAATAACAAAAGAAGTATCAACAAATGTGATAGAGAAATTGTTATCAACAGTTAGTTGATGAACATATAAAAGATTAGAAGAGATAGATGGAACATAAAGCAAGTTACGATGGCTGAAAGGAAATAAGGGAGTAGGAAGAATACCTTGGCCGGTGTGCATAATGGGAAGAGATGAACCATTACCAACAGTGACATGATCGGAGCCATAATATGGACTATACTATTGTAGATTAGAAAGGTCATTGGTAACATGTGTGGTTACAGCAGAGTCAACATACCAATTAGCAGGTGGAGCAGGGGAAGAAAGAGATTGTAATGTCACATAAGCAGAAGAAAATGGAGAAGAGGACTGTGAAAAAGAATGATGGGAAGAATCCATACGAAACCAACAGTCAAGAGTTGCATGATTAGGTTTGCCACAAATTTGGAAAATCAGAGATGAACCACCAAATGAGGAAGTTGATGAAGATTGAGCATGTGGAAAATGTCTGCCTGTGTGATAGGATCTTCCTCCACCTCTGTGATTTCCACGGAAACGTCCTCCTTTGGAAAAATTATCTCCTCGGTGATAGGAATTTGAATTGCTCCGAAAAGCAGAAGAAGACTGATTGTTGAAACGAGATTGATTTGAATCTCTTGTAGTAGAATAAGCCACAGTTAGATCTGATAGAGAAGTTTTGGATTCAGATTTAACATGTAAAGCCTCTGAGCAGAGTAACGAGGCAAGTTCCTCCATAGCTATAGGCTCAGACCTAGCTTGAACGGTGGTTTTGAGAGCATTGAACTCAACAAGAAGTCCATTTAAGGCGATAAGAACTAGATCTTCATCATCAATAGGAGATCTGGCAAGAGATAGCTGATCTGAAATGTTCTTGATCTGCTGCAGATATTCATCCATCGAAGAAGATTTATTCGAGATATTAGTGAGTTTGTTCTTTAACTGGTGAATGTGAGAGAGAGAGAGAGAGAGAGAGAGAGAGAGAGAGAGAGAGAGAGAGAGAGAGGTGAATTTTTTAGCAAGAAGAGATCAAACTTCATTGCAAGCCACACATTGAAACACAAATGTGAAAACCACAGGTGTTAAAGTTGCAGTGATGCAACTGAGAAGATGTGAATCGATCAATTTCCATGTCAAGGACTCTGGGTTCGTCACAGTGTTGCTAGAAGAATCAACCACAGTTAAAGATGGACAGACAGGTGATCCATCAACATAGCTCAAGAGATTTGTTGCTCTTAATATGTTTTGGAATTGGTTTTTCCAAACAATGTAATTTGTGGTATCCAACTTGACTGTAACAAAGGAGTTCAAGTTAGAAATAAAAAGAGTAAGATTTGGGGGAAGAGATGAAGATAAAGACTCTATGATAGCTGAATGGGCTAAATGTGAAACGGGTCGGGTTCAAGCCTTGGGCCGGCCCAATCCTTTGAAGTCTGAATCCAAGTAGGTTAGATGAGTACATGGGCAAACCAGCTGAGCCCAACTTCATGATCAACAGTTCACCCAAGTCCTCAAGCACTTAGGCCCAACCCGCAGTAGAAAGGCTAGTCCAACCGTAGTGCTGGGCTGGGCCGAGCTGCGACACTGAATCTGTGGCCGAACAGATAATAGGCCGAGCCCAAACAAAGATATCCGAATGGACCAGCTCATCTCCACAAATGATCCTGTAAAAGGCCGAGACGAGGCATAATGATACCGAGCTGGGGCACATCAGTACCGAGCTGAGGAAACCTCGCAGGAAAACGTGGAGGTTGTGAACGCGTGCATGTGCAAGTTTCCACCTCAGCTGGTCCCCTACACCTAGAATCAGGGAAGTCGTTGAGCCAAAAGAATGTGGTTTGTTATCAGCATGATCACAATGTGTATATGCATTCAATAAACAACCAGGTGGTCCCCCACTGTGAGCAACACTAAAAGGACACCTGGCAGCATCCAAGCTCCATGAACCCATCTTGAGAAGCAAGCAAGGAACAACATATATACTACATGAACTTCACATTGAAGGTAACTGAATAGAACTGAACTATTCCAAACAAAACCATACTCAACTCCCTTCTCCGATCACTAATTTTCACACCGGAGGGGTCATCCGGCCAACCCCGGCCGGGTAGCTCTAACGGTGCCTCTTGTCGCAGGAACCTCAGTCCTTGGATAGTCCAACCGAGTGTAGGGCCCTGATCCACTTTCATGTAGTGCGGAATCTAGTATGCACAATTGGTGCGGTGAGCGTGGATCACTTCATCTCTGAGCTCTGCACTCAGTTCCGACCATGGGGGTTAAGGACGTTCCGCCTTCGACACATACACCATAGACGGAGAAGACGAAGGACAAAGGTTTGGCACTCCCAACAGTCCCGGTGGAACAAACTGGAAACAATAATCGAACCCCTGAATCCGTCGAGCATCGATTACCCTTCGCTGGAGGTTCTTCTCATCACTTTCTTCTGGAAAAGGATTATAGAGATCGAATCATAGACTCCATAGGGATAGAGATACAGGAGTTAAAAGCCCAACTCAAGAGGGTGCTGGGCGATCCGACGGGAAAGAATATAGAGGCGGAGCCCTCTCGTTTGCGATGGAGGAGCTCATCCAGAGAGCTACCAATGAAGAAGTTCGCCGGAATAAGTCTAGACAACAAAGGCAGCCTATCCCAGTGCAGAGTGAGACAGCAAGCAGTCACACCCGTGGGTCACGCCGGAAAAGGGCCAAGAGGCAGAAGACAGTTAGCCAACAGACTGAATACCCTCCGCAGGACCTTCGTACTTGGTTGATTGGCAATAGGCAGAACGAACAACATCGGGATCATCTGGACCGTACTATTCACCAAAGAGAACACCGAGCGCTGGACAGGCTCGTCTCTTCGCCATTCTCCCCGGAGATCGAGACTATGAGACCTCCAAAGAAATTCACCCCACCAAAGTTCACTTCATACGACAGGAAGTCGGACCCGCTAACACATATTAGCCATTATAGACAGATGATGTCCCTATGGAACCGAGATGAGGCACTGATGTGTAAAGTCTTCCCATCCAGCTTGGGAGAAACCGGACTTCGATGGTTCGATCGTCTCCCCGCTGGATCGATCCATGGCTGGAAGTAACTCTCCGAAGAGTTCTTAGCCAGGTTCGTCTCCAACACTAAGATCCCAAAGGAGCCGGATACACTATTCGGTCTCCGAAAGCAGCAGGAGGAAACGCTGCGCAATTTTGCTAGGAGGTACTGGGAAGAGTACAATGACCTGAAAGAAAATGTGTGCAACGAGCAGATGGCCCTTATGTCCTTCAAACATGGTCTGCGCTCGGAAAGTAAGTTGAGACAATCACTTACCAAGCGCCCGGCCATAACTTTGAAAGATTTACGTGCCAGGATTAAGTAGTACGCTCACCTCGAAGACGATCAGATCCCCATTGAGGTAGCGTCAGCAGAACAAACAGCTCGGCACAAGAAGAGAACAGATCGAGGAGAAAATCGAGGGATTACAGTAAATGAAGTGGAGAAGTCCAAATCCCATGAAGCTGTAGTGACTGTATTCAAAGAGCCAATCTATCGAATCCTAGAAAAGATCAAGAGAGAGCCCTTCTTTGTTTGGCCGCCGAAAATGTTGGGAGATCTAGCTCGGCACAATCAGAAGCTCAGATGCACCTACCACCAAGACAGAGGGCACATGACTCAGAACTGCAGGGCACGAAAGCAACACTTGGAAGACCTAGTGGTAGCTGGATACCTAAGGGATTACATTGATCAGGATAAGGAGGTGACCGAATTGGGGAACCCACCACCAGAACCAAATACTGAGCATCCACCTCGGCTGATAATAAACGTGATCCACGGAACAGCGACTCAGGAATCTAAGGAGGCACTAAAGGAAGAGATTGCTAAGGCTACGCAAATTCAGCGGGTCATGTCAGTGGAGCCTGCATCGAAAAAGGTACGTACGGTACCTAAATCCCCCTTGTGCACTGTTTCATTTACTAGCAAAGATTTAGAAGGCATACATCACCCACATACTGATGCATTGATTATAACTGTGGGAATTGGGAAACGGTTTGACGTAAAACGAGTCCTAGTAGATCAAGGCAATGCAGCAGACATATTGTATTATGATTTGTTCAGAAAGCTTGGTCTCTCTGAGCAGCACCTCACCCCAGCAGCAGCCCCGCTGGTCGGTTTCAATTCACAGCCAGAATGACCACTCGGCAGAATAGTGTTGCCAGTCATAGCGGGGACAAAAACCCTCCAGATAGAGTTCTTGGTTGTTAATACACCATCCCCTTATAACCCCATACTTGGCCGTCCGTGGATTCATCAAATAGAGGCAGTCCCTTCAACCTACCACCAGCCCATCCATTTCCCAACGAAACACGAAGTAGAGCAGATCTCAGGGGATCAAGTTGCGTCCAAACATTGCTTCATGGCAGCATTAAAGGCAAAACAGCTCTGCAATCAGATATAGATGGTAGAAGTGGCCGAGCAGCCAGTCTTGGAAGATATAGGGGAAACCCCAGAGGAAAAGATGGTAGAGGATTTGGAGAAAGTCTTGGTAAAAGAGGATGACCCAGAAAAGTACTTTATTGTCGGTACCTCGCTAGGCGCTGATGAGAAACTTCAGCTGCTGAAACTGCTGAGGGAAAATATGGAGGTATTCGCATGGTCAGCATATAATACTCTAGGGTTGGACCCAGAATTTGCTTGCCACAAGCTCAATATCAACCCTTCAGCTCGGCCCATTGTGCAGAAAAGTCGGAGATCCTCGGTTGAGCACACCGAAGCAGTAATTGCCGAAGTCGAGAAACTCCAGGCTTCAGGAGCAATCAGAGAAGTTCAGTACCCGCAATGGTTGTCTAACACAGTTGTAGTCAAGAAGAAGAATGGAAAATAGAGAGTTTGCGTTGACTTCACTTGTTTGAACAAAGCTTTCCCTAAAGATAGCTTTCCGTTGCCTTGCATTGATCAACTAGTAGACTCAACAGCGGGGCATGAACGCATGAGCTTTCTGGACACTTATAGCGGATATCATCAAATACCACTATTCGGTCTGGATTAAGAAAAGACAGCGTTTATCACTCCAAGGGGAACTTACTGCTACAAAGTGATGCCATTCGGCCTTAAGAACGCCGGGGCAACCTATCAGCGAATGATCACTCGGATGTTCAAGGACCAACTAGGAAAAACTATGGAAGCCTATATAGACCATATGGTAGTAAAAAGCAAGCTCGCTACAAACCACCTCACGGACTTGAGAGAAGTTTTTGGTATCCTGAAAAACCACCAGCTTCACCTTAATGCCTCGAAATGCGCTTTCGGGGTAGGAACAGGGAAGTTCTTGGGATATATGGTCACTCACAGAGGAATCGAAGCAAATTCGAATCAAATCAGAGCAATACAGGATCTTGAAGTACCAACAAAGGCTAAAGAGCTACAGAAATTAGCCGGAATGGCGGCCGCACTGAATCGGTTTATTAGCAAATCCTCAGACCGGATGAACCTTTCTTCCAGCTTTTGAGGAAACATGCAGCATTTAAATGGAGTAGCAAATGTACCGAAGTGCTGCAAAGTCTCAAAAGATACCTTAGCACGCCTCCTCTACTGTCCACTCCAGAACCAGCAGAGGAGCTGTACCTCTATCTAGCAGTCTCAAATCATGCCGTGAGTGCGGTATTAATTCGAGAAGTTAACAAGGAACAGAGGCCTGTGTATTATGTCAACAAGACTTTATTAGATGCCGAGACATGGTATCTACTATTGGAAAAGTTGGCATACGCGCTGCTTATCGCCTCAAGAAAGCTGTAACATTACTTCTAGGGGCATACTATTAACGTCCTCACTGAATTCCCCCTCAGATCTGTGTTTAGCCGAGCCAATTTCTCTGGCCGAACAGCAAAATAGGCGGTAGAACTTGGTGAGTTTGACATCCGGTACCAATCCAGGACAGCGATCAAGGCCCAGGTCTTAGCGGATTTTGTCGCAGAATTTGCTCCCACCCAGCGCACCGAACCGGGGAATCCAAGTTCGGCACAGGTGCCGTGCACCACCGAACAAGGAAAACCCTGTGCTTCGGAAGCATGAAAACTCTTTATTGGAAACATTTAGCAGCTTTATGTTGATGGATCGTCCAATAACCGAGGCTCAGGGGCAGGAATAGTACTTATTTCGCCAGAAGGATTTGTCTGGGAACAGGCTCTCAGGCTTGGTTGGAAGGCTTCAAACAACGAGGCCGAGTACGAGGCGTTATTGGCTGGCTTACGTAGCGCCGAACACTTCACTGCAGAACAGCTTCTTGTTTTCAGCGATTCACAACTAGTGGTATATCTATATAGAGACAGGTCGAGCAATCTGGAAATAGCTGGCAACAGTTGGCATGAAAATATCTAATTTTTTTTGCACCAATGGCCGGCAGGCCACAAATGTAGCCAGTAGGCCACTAATGGTGGTTGGCCGTCCACTATTTGTGGCCGACAAACCACCAGTGTCCGGCACATCACTAGGGGGGCAAGGGGGTCAAACCACTCAAAAAGCCCAAAATTACCAGTGGTTGGCCGTCCAGAAGTGGTGGCCTGCCGTCCACAAATGGGGGCTTGCCGTCCACAAAAATTTGCTCTCTAGGCCCAACTTCAAACGAACATATCTCCTTCATCCGGACTCGGTTTTAGATCATTCTTGAGTCTAAATTGAAGGCCCAAAAGTCTACTTTCCAATGGTGACAGCCTCACATCTAAATTATAAGTGTGAAAAGAGATATGCCTATTTTAGTGAAGGCTGCTCAGTTTTGGCTTAATCGGATTGATGCCTAACTTCTCCCAAACTAGTTTTCTTCTCTCCCCTCGTATTTTCTTTAAATCCAAACCTATAAATAAGATGTTTTGAAAGATTTTTCAAATAGTTCACCTCTCTTCCATTTATTTCCACTTTGTCCTTGCTCAGTTTACTGGAAAACGCAACATTTAACGAAATGCGAGCCTCAGAACATCGTAGAAACATTTTCAAAAATATTTTGAAAGAGAGGGTTTTAAGGTCTAAAATAATTTTGGTCAAAATAGTTTTGGTCCAAAATAGGGTGTAAGGTTGGGATTTTGAGCTCTCCTTGCTGAAGAAATCGAATATTTGCATAGCACAACTTTGATCATCGAGTGATCAATTAGTGGCGCCCAAGTCTTAAGGGCGATCAAAAATGAGGTGTCTACACTCTGTGATACTTTCTGCTCTTTGCCTTCACTTTATTGATGTTATCCATATGTATATATGTTTGATGCTATCAATAAAGTTTTTTTTTGCTGAACCAAAAAAAAAAAAAAAGGATCTAAAATAATATTTGTTCAAAAAAATATATATACAAAATAATATTGTGATAAATCTCAATGCTTACAAACACACAACTAAACCACACTTGTTGCAAGGCCATGTGCAAGGCAATGTCATTGTACTTATTTGGGGCCCTCAACATTTCCATGGCTGCTCTACCCCCGCTTTCAACTTCTTCATGGTCTAAGTCTTTTTGCACATTAATGTTGATGCGAGATAAATGAAAAGCAACGGTAGAAATGCAGACAGAAAAAGCGTTGATGAAAATGACTAGAAGCTGATGTGATATTTTGATCTCTCGCTTTGTTTGGGTTTTGTTTAACAAAAACGTTTTAGAGCTCTAATAAATATATTCTAGGAGCTCTAATTGGGAGTGGGTCCCATTGTCATAGTGATGTTCAAAAATGATAACTTCCTCTAAAATTAGAGCTCTAGTGAGGTAGAAAATCAAAAAAAAAAAAGGAAAAAGAAAAAAGGAAACACAAGGTCAAAACATCACATCAGATGAGTTCCACATACACATTAGAGCTATTAGAGCTCATAAATTAGAGCTCCAAAATATTTTTGTAGTGATGTTTGTATTTTTTTTTTCTTTTTATTTTTTGGATTTTCCATTCCATTAGAGCTCATTATATATCATTGTTGTTCGTTTAGTTGTGTGGGTTGGCCATTGCTGTGTTTACTGGATGAACTGTTCAGTCCGGGGTTTGACTCCCCTTTGATGATTTGATGCATTTATATTTTAGGCCTTTTATTTATAATAATAATAATAATTTAAATTGATCCAAGAATTGCAACCCTTTGGAATTTTTTTTTAATTTAAAGAAAAATAAACAATAAGTGTGATTTTAAAAAGTAGTCTCTATTTTTTTACTAAGACGAATTTGATAAAATTTGTACATACAATTTTTTTTTTATTGGCAAAAAAACTTTATTGATGGGAATATTATGTACAAGCATAAGATCAAACGCCAATAAAAAAAGGGTGGATGCAATGGGTATCATATCAAACACCAGCAAGCCACTAGGTAGGTGAGACACCCACCAACAAAAAGAAAAGCAAACAAAAGCAAAAGGACGGGGAAGCACGAGCACTGAAACAAACAAGGCCTCATTGTAACCCCAACAAACACTGCCCAGAAAAGAACATTATGGCACCCTGCCACCAATGCAAACTCTAATTTGCTTCATGTTGAAAATGAAGTCGTTAACTGAAAAATGAGCTAAATTGGGTTCCGACTTCACCCAAATAGCAACTCTAGTCTTTACCAACTCAATAACTTTATTGAGGCAAGGATTAAAGTCCTTAAATAAGCACTCATTTCTGAGCTTCCAAATGGACCACAAAACAGCTAGAGGAATGGTTCTCCGGATCACTTTCTCAGATTTCTCGACTTTGACACCAGCCCACCAATGAAGCAACCCTTCCACTGAGTTCGGTAATGCCCCAAAAATACCCCACCAATGCAGAATAGCAGCCCAAATATTCTAAGAGAAGGGGCAGAGTAGGAGAACATGACATGCAGTTCAGACTGAGCTTTGCAAAGAAGACAAACAGTAGATGGATCACTATTCAAGACTCTAATTTTCTGCAAAAATTCAGCCGATTTGATTCAATTCCTCCAAGCCAACCATCCAAAAACTTGTACTTTGGGTGGAGAAGGCTTACACCAAACCAGCCTGCAACTCCAAATGAAGGGACCAAAACTATCTGAATAGAATTTATACACGGATGAAGTGGAGAACTCCTTTGAGGGTTCCACAACCCAACAGGGTTTGTCAGCATAATCTGATATGAGGGGAGGGCCTGTAGCTATCAGGTTAGCCAATCTTGAAGCTTCCAACTCCTCCCACACATACAAATCTCTTCTAAAAGGTAGTTTCCAGTCTATTAAGCTGCCTTTCAAATCATAGTATAGCTTAACTGAGCCTTCCTTATTTTGAGAGAGGCTAAATAGACCTGGAAATTCATTCTTCAAGCTTATATTCCCACACCATTTGTCATACCAGAATCTGGTTCTAATTCCATCCCCTACTTGAATCTGAAAGTTCTGCACAAAAACTCAAACAAGTCCCATCTCTAGTCAGCGATGGCAATGATATCATTCCATAATATTGAGTGCCTACTGCTTTGATTGAAGCTCAGACTCCAACTTTCAATCCCAACTCTGTATTTACTACATACCACTCTTCTCCATAGGGCACTTGCCTCACAACCAAATCTCCACCACCATTTTATAAGTAAACAAGTGTTCACATGTCTGATTCTTCTAATGCCCAACTGATCAATCCTTTTTGTGACCTCCTCCCAATTCACCATGTGAATTTTCCTTTTCAGATCAGAGCCACCCCATAAAAAAGCAGCTCGAAGTCTTTCAATCTCCTTAGCAACCCCCTCTGGCATTCTAAACAATGAAAGGTAGTACACAGGCAGACTGGACACAGCAGATTTGATCAATGTAATTCTATCTGCAAATGAAAGGAGCTTTCTTTTCCACCCTGCAAGTTTGGACCTAATTTTCTCCAAAATAGGTTTCCATGTTGCTTTCCTACTGGGATTAGCCCCAAGAGGTAACCCAAGATATTTAAGAGGCAGATTCTGAACTTTACAATTTAACAAAGAGGCAAAATTTGTTAAAATGACTTCAGATACACCAACACCACACATTGTGCTTTTGTGATAATTAATTCTCAGTCCAGGTAAGATCTCAAAGCATCTGAGGATCCTTTTCAAGTTCACCACTTCAGCCTCCTCAGCTTCACAAAACAGAATTGAGTCATCTGCAAATTGTAGATGAGAAATTACTACCTCATTGGATCCAATCTTCACTTCTTTGATCAGCCCCATTTGTAATGCCCTTGACAACAATATTTTCAAGCCCTCGGCCACAATATTAAATAAGAAGGGAGACAAGGGATCACCCTGTCTCAGACCTCTCTGAGGACAGTGATGAGAATCACACTCTAATAGAGCAAGAGCAGCAGATCAATGATGGTTCCAGCTCAAGTGCATTATCTGATAAGGTTGAGGAGTAGCCAATAATACCTCATAGAAAGTTGTTATAATTGGATTAGGTGATGGATGATGGTTAGGAGTTAGTTAGAGAACTGGTTGTATAGTTAGATATAGCTTGGGTGTATGTCATATCTTGTGTATAAATATCTGTACTACTTTCTACTATAGTTGAGGATATTGAATAAAGTACTTCATTTTTTCAGTTCTGCTTTATGGTATCAGAGCCTATGCTCCAACGAGCATAGATCCTGTGCAAGTTCTTCAATGGCTACTGTGCGTACCGGATTCCGTACTAGATGAAAGTGGATCGGGGCCCTGCACTCGGTTGGACTATCCAGGGATTGAGGTTCCTGCGACAAGAGGCACCGTAGAGCTACCCGGCCGGGGTTGGCTGGATGCCCCTCCGGTGTGGAAATTAGTGATCGGAGAAGGGAGTTGAGTATGGTTTTGCTTGGAATAGTTCAGTTCTATTCAGTTACCTTCAATGTGAAGTTCATGTAGTATATATGTTGTTCCTTGCTTGCTTCTCAAGGTGGGTTCATGGAGCTTGGATACTGCCAGGTGTCCTTTTAGTATTGCTCACAGTGGGGGACCATCTGGTTGTTTATTGAATGCATATACACATTATGATCATGCTGATAACAAACCACATTCCTTTGGCTCAACAACTTCCGTGATTCTAGGTGTAGGGGACTAGCTGAAGGTGGCAACTTGCACATGCACACGTTCACAACCTCCACGTTTTCCTGCGAGGTTTCCTCAGCTCGGTACTGATGTGCCCCAGCTTGGTATCATTATGCCTTGTCTCGGCCTTTTACAGGATCATTCGTGGAGATGGGCTGGTCCGTTTGGATTTCTTTGTATGGGCTCGACCTATTATCTGTTCGGCCACAGATTCAGTATCGCAGCTCGGCCCAGCCCAGCACTACGGCTGGACTAACCTTTCCACTGCGGGTTGGGCCCAAGTGCTTGAGGACTTGGGTGGACTGTTGATCGTGAAGTTGGACACAGCTAGTTTGCCCATGTACTCATCTAACCTACTTGGATTCAGAATTCAAAGGATTGGGCCGGCCCAAGGCTTGAACCTGACCCGTTTCACATTTAGCCCCTTCATTTGTCCCCTAGCTCGCACTAAGGTTCCCCTTGGGGGGAGCTATTGTTCTACTCTCCAAGCGTCGCGTCATTTCGGTTCTCCCCTAGTTCGGCCTTGGTGACGGTTCAATCCTGACACACAATTCCTGCATGCGTCCTTTCATGTAACACGTGGCGACTTGTGATAGGTGTGCATGGATAGTGCATCGATTCCATACCGAAGATCGTGCTCCGTGTACCTGCGCGCCGACTGGTGCAATTAATGCTCTGGCTGGTAATACAAATCCCTTCATTTGCTTTTCTTGTTCCCCTAGTGAGTTCCAAAGAGAGAGAAAAGAAAAACTCTTCCCGTTCCTCTGAACTAGTCTCATTGGTGCTCTGCTCAGACTTTTTCACTGCTGATCTTGCTCTGCTACCACTGTTCTAATCTTTGTAAGTTCTCTTGTGATTCTTCTTCTCTGGCTTCTTTCTATATTAATCATCTCGTTTGGCCCGCTCGCTGTCTGTATTCCATACTCTGTTATCTGATTCCTACTTCTGTCCCATTAGGTTTGTTGAATAGGGAAATTTCGTTCACTGGTTGATACCCCTAAGGCCATGGCTATGTTCCGCCTGGACTATAATATTCCTAACGACGTTACCCTTTCGTTGGCGAAGGTAGACGCCAAGCGTATGGGTACGAGGAATACCATCGCTTTTCCCATCACGGCCATAGTCGAAGGAGGAGTTCGGTTTCCTCTTGACCCGTTGGTACACCGGTTTCTGCACCAGGTCCAGTTAACCCCAATGCAGGTATCTGTGAACCTTTTCCATGTTGTTTGCGGCGTATCTGCCCTCAATAGACGACTGGGTTTGAACCTTGACATATGGGATATCTTAGGTTGTTATACTCTTTCTCATAATAAAGACCACAGTACATATTACTTGCGTATTCGCTCGTTTGATTGCCATTTGGTTACCGGGTTACCTGATTCGGATAAACACAATGATGATTTCCTTCAAGTCGGTGGAAACTGGGAGTTCCCCACCGGTACTGAGTTTCAGTCTAAGCAGATGCCCCAGAAAGACGGCTACCGAGGTTCGGGTCTTCCCTTCTGATGCCTTTTGTATTCCTTACATTATTTTGGGTATTGCTCTGATGTGTTGCTTCTTTTTTGCAGAGTCCTCTCATTTCCAACGAAGGCCGAATTAAGAGAATGCACTCCGTTATTCCAAAGAAGGCGAGGCTCGCTGCTGCCCTTCTGGATTCCGATACCGAGACTGACACATCTCTCACTCCTTTGGTCACAAGTCGTCGCAGGAGTTAGGGTGCACTTTCTAAAAGAGCGTCTTCCCCTGCCCCCAGTTTCGCAGGGAGCGAGTCTGTGGCGAAGAGAAGGGTGTTGGTGGATTTAGAGACCGAGGCCTTCGGGGCCTCCGATGCTTTGCAAACCCCTCTGGAAAAGACCGAGGTAAAGAGCCTCATGGAGGTGAAGATGGAGGTTGGAGCTTCTGGGACCCCTGCGACTACTGCCGAGACCTCAGCTTCAGTCGCTGTGCGAGCAAAAAAGAGGAGAAGAAAGGCTGGCAAAGCAGTGGTGGGGGAAGCTTCTGAGGATCCTGCTGAGGATGATGCTTTTTAGAAATGGGAGCCGCCAATATCGCATGAAGGCAAGCCTATTTCCACTTCTGATTCAGTTGTCGCTTCACAAGATTTTGCTTTTGATTTGACTAAGTTTTTGTTGATGCCGGTTGATATGGCCGACCACAATGGGCCTCGTGATATTCCTATATTGAAGGGGACCCTTCAGATGATGACTGCTATAAGTGTTTCCTCGTTTTACTTGACTTTACTGTTGTGTTGCTGTCTTCTTTTTTCTTAGTTCTTCGTTGTCCTTTGTAGTGTATCCAGAGAATGCATCTGTCCATTACTCGTGCTGAAGAGCTAGAAAGGGCCGTGCTAGAGGCCGTAATGAACGCGAAGAGACTGACGATAAACTTGGAGTCAGAGAAGGCAAGACGCCGAACCGCTGAAAGGGAAGCATTTCGTTTGAACAAGATTGTCGCTTCTGCTGAACAATCGAAAGAGGCTGCTATTGGGGCACAAGCTCAACTCGAGGGGAAAGTGGCCGAACTGGAGGCTATTATGCTATGATAGCTGCCGAGCGCTCTGCACTGGAAGCCAAACACTAGAAACAGGGTTGGGACGAAGCTGGGGTTGCCTATAAGGAAGAGGTGCTAGTGCTGTGAGATAAGCTCTTTGTGAAGGGTTGGACAAGTGCCTTGGCTGCTGCGCTGGTTCCTGAAGGCTCTTCCCTGTTTCAGGATGTCCCCGTTCCTTCGAGATCCTTGGGTTTGAAGACTCTTTCCACCCCTGCTGTTCTGCCGGCCGAAGTTTCCCCAGAAGCTGATTCCGCAAACAAGACCCAGGACAAGAATGTTGCCGCTGAAACGGTGGACGTTGAAGGGATTGAAGCTCTAGAGACTGAAGCCACGAGAGATGTGGTTAAGGAGGCTTCTTCTTCTCAAGAAGTTGGAGCTTCCTCTACTTTTCCTCCCGCAGACGGCCTGGATAAAATTGCTGATGCTACTTCTGAATTGCCCACTATTTGATGAAAATTGATGTTGAAAGGATTTGAACTTTTTGTTTTTTTGTTTTGATGTATTGTGGCTCGGTCTCCATGACGAGCTTTCTTTCTACATTTTCCAAGACAATTTTTCTTTTCTTTGCTGCTGGATATGGGGCCATCTGTGCCTTTTGTTGGATGATAGAATTTTCTCTTTGAACTTGCAATCTAATGCTGTTTAACTTTTAAGACTGGATATTTTCTATACTGCTTGCCCCCGGCTGAGCACTGTTGGGACCTCAGGGCCGAACAGATGCTCGGTCTGGTTCTGTATTGCTTTTAAATCGATGCTCTGTCTAATTTTGTGCTGCCTGGCCCCGACCGAGCACTGTTGGGACCTCGGGGCCGAACAGATGCTCAGTGTGGCTAACAGATATATAGTATGGTTGTGCTTGAGTTCGGAAGTGGGTCTTGCTTAGGTCCGGGTTGGTTCTGAAGAACAATTGTTTGCCCCTACCTGGAGCTAAGTAAGATTGGTACTGAAGACTGTGCTCTTTAGGTGGAGCTGCTTAAGTCTGTCTCAACTTTGATGGCATAAGGGCGCTTGAATGGAATGAAGGCATGAATGGGTGTCTTACTCAGGTCCAGCTTGGTTAAAAAAAAAACAATTGTTTGCCCCCAGCTGGAGTTGAGTAAGACTAATGCTAGAAGCTTGCTCCTGGTAGAGCTTGGCCAAGTTTGTTCCAACTCTGTTTGTTCGCATCAGTACTGAAGTGTTGACGTGTTGATACTTAAGAAGTTCTGTAGATGCAAAGATGTTTACTTAAGATATGTTAATGTGGTTTCCACCAAGCAATTCCACTTGGTTAAATATAGGTGTTTTACTTAAGATTAGTGCGGTTTCCACCAAGCAATGCCACTTGGCTAAAATCCAATTTAGTTGCCAAACATAATTCCACCAAGCAATACCACTTGGCATGTTTGAGTGCTAACCAAATCTAAATTCCGTTCAGTCGTTCAGAAACTAAGTCCATTTGGGTTAAGACCAAAGCCGATTCCGTTTAGTAAATACCAAAGCTAGTTCCGTTTGATAAACATCAAAGCTAATTCTGTTTGGTGAGAACCAAAGCTAATTCCGTTTGATAAACATCAAAGCTAATGCCGTTTGGTGAGAACCAAAGCTGATTCCGTTTGATAAGCATCAAAGCTAATTACAAGAATTTGAAAAATTTGAGAGAAGTGGGGAAGCATGTGCATTAGTCAACAGATAAATGCCTTTACATTCTAGTAGAGAAGTTGGGGGATAATTCTATTGATAGTATTTCTTGAGATTGGCTATGTTCCAGGGCCGAGGTATAGCTTTGCCATTCAGATCTTTTAGGTAGTAAGCTTCGTTTCCGGTAGCAACTGTGACTTTGTACGGACCCTCCCAGTTAGGCCCAAGTTTTCCCTCGCCCAGTACCCTTTTGTGATCCATAACTTTCCTCAAAACCAGTTCTCCAGGCGTAAATTGCCTTGGGAAAACTTTTTGATTGAAACTTCTAATGAGCTGCTGTTGATATGCTTCAAGTCTGATCAGTGCTGCTTCTCTTCGGCCCTCTGCCATATCCAGTGCTTGTGCAATAGCTTCCTCGTTGCTAGAGCTTTCAAATGATTCGGACCGAAGAGTTGGGAGACCTACTTCGAGTGGGATGATGGCCTCTATTCCATAAGTTAAGGAGTAAGGTGTTTCCCCCGTCGAACGCCGTGCTGTGGTTCGGTAGGCCCATAATACGTGAGGCAACTCTTCAACCCATTTGCCTTTTGCATGTTCAAGTCGCTTCTTTACTCCGTTGATGATGTTTTTGTTTGACGCTTCCGCCTGTCCATTACTCTGTGGGTACCCTGGAGAAGAGTTCTTATACTCGATTCTGAGGTCGGTACAAAATTTTCTGAAGACCTTACCATCGAACTATGTTCCGTTATCCGCAATCAGTACCCGTGGAATGCGGAAACGCACTACCACATTCCTCAAAATAAACCTCTTCGTGTCCGCCTCTTTGATACTTGCCAGTGCCTCAACTTCAACACACTTAGTGAAATAGTCGGTTGCAGCAATGAAGAATCGCCTATTCCCAGTGCCTCGCGCCAATGGTCCGAAAATATCCAGACCCCATTGTGCAAAGGGCCTTGGGTTGGTGAGTGGAGTGAGAGTTTTGGCTGGCCGATGGATAAGTGGAGCAAATCTCTAACATTTATCACACTTTTGTACGTATTGCTGCGCATCTTTTTGCATTCGTGGCCACCAGTACCCATGAGTGAGGGCTCAGTGTGCCAGTGACCTTCCGCCAACGTGGCATCCACAAATCCCATCATGAATTTCGTAGAGAACATTCTCAACGAGATTTGGATGTACACATAGGAGGTAGGGGCCAAGATAGGAGCGTTTGTAAAGCTTCACAGATGGTGAGATCCAGAACCAAGCTGACTTGTGTCTGACCTTGTTGGCTTCCCTTTTGTCTTCGGGAAGTGTACCAGATTTCAGAAAAACAAATATTGGATCCATCCAGCTCGGCTCTAAGTTGTTGCAGAGGACTGGAGATACAATACTTGGTTCTGGCACAAACTCAACCCAAACTCTTCTGGCATCCTTTGTATCCACTGATGAGCCGAGGCATGCCAGAGCATCTGCGTGGCTGTTTTTGTCCCGACTGATTCGTTCTACTCGTATAGATTAAAATTTTCTGAGTAGGTCCTTGGCCTTGCCTGCGTACATAGCCATTCTTTCATCTCGTGTTTCATAGACCCCAGAAAGCTATTTTCTATATATAGAGGACATTCTCTATTGTTTTCAAGGTTAGAAAAATTTTGGGAGTCTCTCTCTCTACATTTCTCTCTCTCTCTTGCAAAATTGTGCACATTAGCTTAGATATACTACACTTTTGTCTATATCTCCTTCACTAAAGTTGTTCATCTTTGAGTTGAGATTCCTTGAGGCCTTCTTGGAGCTTTAGAAGGTGGTTTTGGCTTGAATTTGTGGCTAAAATTGTTGCTTGCTTTAAGAGGTATAACACTCCTCTTTTACACTTGCTTTGCATACTTGTTTTTCCATCTCTTTCAACTATTTTTGGTATGTTTTTGAGTCATAAAAAACTCTGTTTTTGTGGGCTAAAATTGTTGTTTTGGGCCACTCAAGGTTAGAGGGGTGTCTCACCCTTCTTTATTCCTTGCTTCCAAGGCTTTTCCACCTTTGTTTCCCATTTTCAAGCCAACTTTTTTTTGGGCCTTTAACCACTAAATTTCAAAGTATTTTCAGTGGCAAAAAACATGTTTTGAAGCCCAAAATTGGAGGGGTTAGCCTCCCCTTCTTGTGTCTTGTTTACTAGTTTAGCATGCTCCATATTTTAGCCTATTGTTGTAGCTATTTCTAGCTTAATTTCAGCATGTTTTAGGCTCTGTTTAGGATTGTTTTAGCTCTGTTTTGGCTGTTTGTTACATTTAAGCTTTGTATAGCCTGTCTCTAGTGTAATTGTCCTCACAAGCTTGGTGTTTTAGGCCTTTAGGCACTACTTGTTTGAGTTGATCACATGTTTGTAGTGCTTTTCTCACTTATTTTCAGCACTAATAATCTCTGCACACTACTAAAAAATAGGATTTTTGAGTCGGCAGCATGCCATCGCAAATAGCATATTTGCCGACGCAAAAAGTATTTGTGACGACGCTTCGATGGCAACTCAAGGGACGAAAATGGTGGGGTTGCAAAAGGTTTTTGAGTCGGCAAGTTGCTGATGCAAAAAGTTTGAATTTTTTGAGACGGTAAGTTGCCGATGCAAAAAGTGGTTAAATGTTTTAAAAAATCTAATCCATAATTTTCTCATTGAGGCTCCCAAGTTTCAAACCCACTCCATTTGGATGACTTGAACCGAAGTCACCACACTAAGACCACTTCACCACTATACATCTTTCTAATTTTAAATGAGATATATATTATTTATAGTATATACACTCAATATTAATATAAAAGTATATGTATAAATAAATATATTTATTAAATATAATCAAGTAAATATATATATTTCGAGTACAATTTTTTTTTTTTTGCTACGGCATCAGTTACCGACACAAAAAGGTCTAATTTTTTGCGTCGGCACAAATTTGCTGATGCAGAAGGTCTATCTTTTGCGTTGGTAAATTCAACTGACTCAAGTAATGCTATCAAATATTAATTTTTTGTGTCGGCCAACGGTGCCGACACTAAATTTTTGGTATTTGCGTCGGTAACTCTGTGCCGTCTCAAAAAGACTAACTTTTGCGACGGTAAAATTTGCCGACTCAAAAGGACCTTTCTTTAGTAGTGGCATTTCTTGCCTTTTTATTTGCTTTGAGGGTTGTTTCAACCTAGGGATTGTTTAAGCTTGAGATTGAAGTCATCATGCTTAATGCTTTAATCCCTTTTAGGGGTTCATTACCAATAGCAAGATATCTCTTTCTTGCCTTAAACTACACCTTGTTTGACACTTCCTTCCCTTTAGAGGACTTCTTACCAATGGACTTAATTGGTTAAAGAATGGAAAGGCAATTAGAATGGGTAAACAAGTTGAAACTAAAAGTGTGCAAGATAAGAAATTGGTCTTGTTTTGATTTGTTCAATCGGACGTTAATTAAACACAAGGAAAATTGGGGCATTTCATACTTAAAGTGATGAAATATGCCAAGTTTCCAAGGCCTCCATTGCCCTTGATCATGCATGATAGGGTGATGGCTGTTGAGTCTTATTTGTGCATTCATTAACTTGTACATCTTGGTTCTTTGGCCATCATTCAATGAAATTGCTTGATTGATGGTTTTGGAACCAAATGTATCACTCATTTGAGATGTTTAGATGATAAGGAGGGATACAGAGTACAAACAACCTGTGAGAATACCTCATCTTGCCCTATTTTCTCTCTCTGTTGCAGCAAAAATGGTGTCTTATCAGTGGCCTGCCCGCCACTACAACTGGCCATCAACTTCCTAGTGTTGGACGGCACCCCTCAGTGGTGGCCTGTCGGCCACCAGTGATTTTTGGGCAAAGTGCTTGTGCAGTATGGCAGAGTTAATCTTGAGAAGGAAACAGAGCAAAAGTTATGCAAACAGAGGCTTTCGAGGGCAAACAACAGATGTTCTTTGCGTGGAAACCGAGCATGCATGGGTCTCCCTTGCTTTCCAGGACTAGTTAGCTAGTTACTTAGTTTAATTAGCAATTAATCATTCATTTGTTGTAAATTAATTAGTTGTAGCTAATTAGTTTGTGTTGTAATAATTAGTTAAGTAGTTAGCTAATTTCATTTGTGTTATAATAATTAGCTTAATTAGCTTTTATTCATTCAGACTCTCCTTCGTGAGAGAAAAATGTAATAATGTGTATGTCTTCCAACCCCATGTCTTTCTCCCTTTTATTTAATCGCTTTTGATGGTTAGACTAGGGACATGTTTCAATTAGCATACCTTATGCTCGCATCCATTCATCATGTCTTGCATACACCAAGGCTCGGCACATCATTCAAACTGCATTGTTATTTCAATACCTTCTTTGAGTACGTGTTTAACCGCATGTTATCAAATTGATTCATATTCCATATTAGTAGCCGAGCCTATTAATTGCATATTGCATATGTTGCATTAGGCATCTTGTATAGTTAGGAATCATGCATATTTTTTTAACTCGTGTTTTCTTAGCTTGGAGTACTAGGTGAGTTTTTGTGCTTTAGCATACTTGGATGAATGTGAGTGTTGCCATATCTAGCATGCTTATCATGAGGCTAAATGCTTATTTGATAAACTGTTTGAATGCCTGTGGATGAAGGCTTGTTGTTTGAATTGGAACGATTCAACAAATGTAAGTTTTAAGTCCACTTTGTTGAATGCCAAGTCAGTTTTAAGCCCACTATATTTGGTGGCAAATCCGCAAACTTTAAGGTGGCAAATTCAAACCATTTTCGCAAACAAACATGAGTTGAATTGTTCCAAATTGAGCAAACTAGTCTATACTTGATTGTGCGCATCACATAGTAAAGCTAGTCTAATAACCAGAACAAGAGCATATAATGTTTATAAAAATCATATCATGATTAGTAGAGGTCGATCTTTGATCGGGCGAACGGATGTGCTCAATTCATAACCTTCCCTTCTCATACCTAAGTTCTCGAGTCGAGACAACTTTGGTGATAATGGACACGTGGCCTTTGGCACGAGTCATGAATTTCCTAAATTTTCCCAAAATAAAATATTTAGGTGGCGACTCTGTATCTGGCAAAGCAGTCCAATTTTGACATTTTTGATTCAAAATTAATTTTTCAAAAGATTTTTCGATTTTGGACTCTTTGGTGTTTATCAATTTACATTACACTTGTGAGATTAGATTCAGAACCACGGGAGTCCGAACTACAGGGCTTCTTTTCTAACCTTCCAAAAGAGCGCGCGAAAAAGGTGAGCTACACAGAGCTTCCCTTAATTCTAACTAGGTTGGCACCAAAAGAAACACTCAATCATATGCTAACTTAAGCCAAAGGGTTGGTGAGAAACCAAGCCCAAAACACCAAAAAAAAAAAAAAAAAAAAAACACCAAAACAAGCAAACAACAACCTAGAGCAGTAGCAGCCCAATAAACAAGACACCAGCAGCAGTAAATACCAGTAACAACCAACAAGCAAAACACCAGCATCAACAAAATAGAACACCAGCAATAGCCCAAAACTCCAACAGCCCTGAAGTAGCCAAGTCCCTAATGCTCAACAGGAATCACATTTGCACATTGCCACCAATGCAAACTCTGATTTGCTTCATGTTAAATATGAAGTCATTAACTGAAAACTAAGCTAGTTTAGGTGATGTCTTCGCCCATAAAGCAACTCAGTCTTGACCACCTCAATGACTTCATCAAGGCAAGGATTTGAGTTATTGAATTTACACTCATTTCTGAGCTTCCAAATAGACCACAACACTACTAGAGGTATATTTCTTCATATCACTTTCTCTGATTTCCTGACTTTAGCTCCATCCCACTAGAGAAGCAACCTTTCCACTAAATCCGGCAATGCCCCAAAAAAACCCCACCACTTTAACATAGCAGCCCAGATATGCTAAGAAAAAGGACACAGAAGAAGGACATGGCGAGCAGACTCAGGCTCAGCTTTGCAAAAAATGCAATTAATATCTGAATTGCTACTCAAAGTCCCAATTTTTTGTAAAAACTCAGCAGATTTGATTCTATTTTTCCAAGCCAACCATCCAAAGAATTGGACTTTGGGTGGAATAGGCTTGAACCACACCAACCTGCAACCCCAAACTAAAGAACCAGCATTAATGCACCAGATTCCATCATAACTCTACAGTTAAGCATGCTTGGGTGAGAATAGTACTAGGATGGGTGACTCCTTGGGAAGTCCTCGTGATGCACCCGTTTTGCCGCTTTCTTTTAGATACTTGACTCCTCTTTTCAAATGATCAATTAATTAATAAAAAAGCAAGATTCTTATTGTGTGTCAAAACTGATCAATTAATTAATAAAAAAAAATAGGATGCTTGTTTCATGTCAAGGTTGATTATTGGAAGAAATATAGTCAGGATGGATCAAGACTTCATTCCAAAATTGAAGAAAAAATGCAAAGAAGATAGAAAGAAAAAGGAAGCAAAAGTTATAGAGGAAAGAAAAGTGCGAGTCAAACACTGCTGGAAATTCAGGTTTTAGAGGCATTTAAAAAACGCCGCGATAGGTATTAAAAAGGCCGTTAAATATTTTTGTGACGTTTAGCACCAAACGCCGAAGATGCGGCCGTCGCTATAACTCTATGGCGCTTTAGAAACGTCACTATATAACAATAGGCGGCGTTTACAAAACGCCGCTAAAAGTTCTACTAACGGTAACATGACGTCACCATGATATTTAGCGACGTTTTTAAAACGCCATCGTATCTCTAAGCTATTTAACGACGTTTTAGAAACGCCGTGATAGCCCTCTTTTTTTTTCTTTTTTCTTTTTTTTAAAATTGTACTAATTTCAGGTTATTAAACCAAAAAAATACCTATAATAAAATTGAAAAATAACACTCACTGAAAATTTAAATAATTCATTGAAGAGAAGATACAAAATGTAGCAGGTGCAGCTCAGAACATGTAAGGGCATTGAAGAGAATGAGAACAAAAGAAAGGGCATACCCTTTCAACGACATCTACAACCTAACACAACAGCAAACTGATCTTGACTTCTACCAGTAAAGGACTACTCTGAAGCATACAATCAAACAGATATAGACCCCTTCCAGTAGTGAAATATTCAAAAGCCTTTCTACAGCAACTAAAGCACTAAACTCATCCAACTAAAAGAAAAGCCAGGCTAGAATCAAAACCCATTCAATCTTCGAGAAAGACTAGTACAATTACAGTACCATAATATTCTCAAATTGGAGCTTGAGTCTCTTCTTTTCATTTTGGATCTCCTTTTTCTTCAATTCTTTCTCAAGTTCCTGTAGTGATTTGCTCTGGCCTTCTAACTCAGTTGTTATCTTTTCTTGCTCCTTTACAATCTTCTGAAGTTGACTTCGTGCACTCTTCTGCATCTTCTTTACCTCTAGTTGACGTAATATACATTGCCAGCATGATATTTAATGGAGAGAAAAAAAATTACAGAGGGAAAGATTCAACAACTAATTACGGCGTACTAGAGAACTAGAACTGATTAGGTGATTTTCTAGTATCCCTTGTGGGTTTTGAGAATGACCCCTTTGCATTGACGTACTCTTTCATGGTCCTTAGTAGGCCTAAATAAAAATGATACAATTAATAAGCAAAACAAATAAAAACTATATAATTCATACACGAAAAGAAACAAAAGGCTCATTTTTAAAAAATAAATAAATAAAAAGAAATCGAAAGTGATATCTAACAGCTTCGATTCTTGGATGTAGTCAGCTCAGCTTCATTTCACATATTCAAGATACAAATCACAAGACCACTATTTCTTCAACAAAATAATAATCTTAGGCCCAAAAGTTAAGTACATAAAAAAACAATAATCTGGGGACTTTTTAGTGCAGCTGCAGGGCTTCAATATCTTCTTGTCCGATTTTTCTTCAATGAAGGGGAAATTTGATGGTTAGTGTTCAGTATTTATCAAGGATCCACATGTGGAGTTTTCCATAATCCATAACTATGTGTAAATATATATGCATGAGAAAGTGTACATGAAATGGTCTATTTTACCTGAGAAATGCCCATCTTAGTTCTTGCTAAGCCACTGTTTTTTTTTTTTTTTTTGCCCGAGGTACCAGAAGTATGCAAGTACAAACACTGTTTGTAGGGTTTGTATGGAATCCATACTGAGGAAAACAAACATGCATTGTCTCTGTCAGTAAAAAGAGGTAGTAGACCAATAATTTTGGCTCGAGCTTCAAGAATCACAGGCCTCCCCCACCTTATGTTACATGGACTTGGGTGCGGTTGCGTGTACATAGACACAATAAAAAAAAAAGGTCATATTTCTATTTTTTTAATATATTGCAAGAGATAAAATGGTGTTATATATAACACACAGTATCCAAAAGAATTTTAAAACAATTACACAACAACATATATTAAATACAAATTATGTAAGAAGTATTTGATAGAAAGCATCTGACACATCCCACACCCCTGTCCAAGTATTGAGTGTCCGACACAGATATTTGATTTGTTTTGAAGAGTCCGTGTAACATAGCCCCCTCACTCACCAACAAACAAAACCACATAAAAAATAGGGGCTTCTCATGCAAAGAGGACAGGATGTTCTTAGTAATGCGTCATCTTCAGTGACATACTGAACAATAGACAGCAGAGAGAGTGGGGTATACTATGAAAAGCCAGTGAGTTGTCCTCTTTTCTTCTTCATGAGAAAAAAAAAATTGGCAGCATTAATCCCTCTCCACAATAGCTGTTTCCTATGTGGATACTTTGAGATCCGCCAGTTCTCCTATCTGAGCACTTTGTCGGCAAAACAAGCACAGAAGGCTATTATTTCATTCAAATCAAGAGAACCACTTGAGCTGTGGATCTAAATATTGGTATCACTGAGATTTTAAGTAAACTGGTTCTAAATAACTATCTGGTTCTTCTATATCACATGTTCAAATGTTCAGGTTTGAGGAGGAATTGGAGGACTTACATTTATCGGATGTCAAACTCATTCGCGGTCATAGTTGGAGGTGTTGTCGGGGCGCTAGCAGTACTGACAATAGCTATTGGCATCGCATCGCAGTGTAGAAATTTATCAAACAGGAATTCAGATACGGGTTCTTCAGATCCACCTGCAACAGGTAAGGTCTGATCAGATGGGGATTTACCCAATTGCCAAATCATGTTCTAATTTCCTGCAAAAATCAATATTACAGTGGAGAGGAAAAGAGGAGGTGTACCCAGTTCATCCACAGCCACCCCACCCGTGCCTGGACCACACGGAGCTACACAGTTCACAATGGAAGAGTTGGAGCAAGCTACCAATCTGTTCCATGAAAGCAATCTCATTGGATATGGAAGTTTTGGCCTTGTTTACAAAGGATTGCTTCGTGATGGCAATTTCGTGGCTATCAAAAGGCGTTCTGGTGTCCCTCGACAAGAACTTGTTGAAGAGGTATGAGAACCACAGCATGCATGATATCTAGATGGCCCCGTTTTTTGTCTTCCCTCATCAATCCTATAAGAAGACAAATCAAAACACCTATAAATCACATCATTTCTACATTTCATCAACAGTGAATTTCTCATTTCAATCCATCTGTTCCCGGTTGATCTTTTCTGCATTAGTGGAAAGTATTCATGTCACTTTTGGAAGTGAAATTTCTTCTGCTTTGTTTTTCTTCTTTTCAGTATAATGAAACAAAATATTTCAAATTCCATCCTCGTATGTTAAACTGATTGCACAAATTGTTTCCTGGAGCTTGTAATTCTAAAATTTTGAATGACAGGTCACTTACTTATCAGGGATTTGGCACCGCAACCTACTTACGCTCCTAGGTTACTGTCAGGAAAGCGGATATCAAATGTTAGTTTTCGAACATTTACCTAATGGCAGCAGCATGTGCAATCATTTGTATGGTATGAGTGACGACTCATCTAATAAAGTGATTTATGGGTACTAAAATGTAGATTTATATATAGAAGTGGTTAATTGTGCCCTAGACAATCATACTTGATTCATTGTTTGACAGATAAAGGAGAGGACTCGGCAACAAAACTGGACTTCAAGCAAAGGCTATCCATAGGACGTATATGTTAGAGAACTTATAGAAGAAAAAGTCAAAAAGATTCACTCTTACATTTCAAGGATATCAGGTGTAGGAAGTTTGGAAATGAAATGGACCACAGTCCCATCCAAAAAAGATAGCTGCTTTGGAGCATCAACAAAAGCATACTCAATACCATCCTTGACAATTTTCAATATGTCTGATCTATGCTTGTCAAGATGCCCTTATGAGTGATATATGAATCAATATGTCTCCAGGGAAAATCCTGCCAGCCCATTTGTCAAGATGTATGTCATAAAGAAGTCTGCCTGAAAGAAAAAAACAAAAAGCAATGGGATCAATAAGCCACTGCCTGGATCATCTTTATGAGAGATAAAATTATCAAAGAACAATATTATTTCATTGAAGTGTCCGAAATTATTGAACAATTAAATCCAGTAAATAGTAGAGTTAATGCAAGGACATAATTGATTCTGTAAGTTTAGAGATAAAGAAAACAATTGCATCACGCTCCCTTGATCTTACAATGTTGCATAATACAACCTTAGATAGAAAACAACCCAAATCTAAGAATAGATAGAATAAAAATATGGAAATATACATCTTCACAGTTTCATATGCTTTCCACATTGCTCTCACCCTTCTCATATCACATTAGCCAAACCCTAAAACAGAATATTATACAAAACATGAAGAAAAAAAAATAAAAAAAGGAATATACAGTTACATAATATATCCAGTGAATCAATAAGGATCAGTACACTTACTTGGGCCGAGACAGCACTTGCAAGATGGCTAGGAAAATCCCTAGGATGAGTAACAGATTTTCCAATTTGATCAAGTAATGACCCTGATAACAAGGTTAAGAAGAATACATTTCCCAACAGAAAATAGAAGACCATGTTGCAAGCTTTTATCTCCTTTTTACTCCACGATACATAACCTTCCAGTTTAGCCATTCCAAGCATGGCAAATGGAATGAAATATATAAATCCACTAAGGATGGCACTTGGAAGATACCCTGTAATGACAGGTTCTAAGCAGGGTCTGTAGGACAGATATCATCTCAGTAAAAAAAATGCTCGGCATAAAGACGTGTACGAATCAATTGTACCAGACAGACAAGAATAGTGTCAGAATCTAAGCAGGAAAATAAATGTAAGCAAGTAATTACCCACCACTTTATATGCATGAATAAGCCGTTTATTCTATAGCATAGATTTTTGATAAATGTTATGACAAAAAAATACATTAAAGAATAGTACTCTTACATCAAATGTACAGCCATGGCTGGAGGAAACCATGTCTTTAATCTTTCATATTTTGCTATTCCTTGAATTGCAGTCATTGGGATGGCAACAAATAGTGTAAGAAGTGATGCTGCAACAAAAACTCCAATTTTATACAGTGGCAAATGCCTATATGGGATTGACAAATTTCTCCATAGTACATCCCTTGGTTCTGGAGCCATTTCAGTGATTCATATAAGTGGATTTGAGTGCTGTTGAGATTGGGCAGCTAGAGTAGCACCCCACCGGTTTCTGAATGTAACAAAAGCAACAGGCAACTCCTGCGAAAATGATAGCACACCATATCAATTTATGTCCAAACTTTCAACAAAAAGAAGTAGAATGGGTAGCCACTACAAAATTAGATAGGGTTGTGTCTAGAAAGATGATCAAAAGTCAAAAAGAATTTTCATATTTATGTTGCTCAACAATATCATCTCAACCAGTAATTTCACCTAGTAAATTTAAAAACAGGAAAAGAAAAAATAAGCCATCTTAAACTTTCTTTCCAACAAAAGCTTAGTTCCGAAAAATATATATATATACTTTCATGAATTATCATACAGTTTCTCAGATCCTTCATTCAAACTATCACCACCACCACATGCGAAAAAACATCCGGCATCCTCTATCAGTGTCAGTTTGCACCAGCACTCTTCCTCCATCCTCTATAACTTCTTACCTTGTGTGTTGCTGCTGAAAGTTGCTAGTGATATTTCTTGGTCTTCAGGTCCATGCACAAGGTAAGAAGTTGGGAATTTTTTTTCTTTTTCTTTTTTTAGTTTGTGTTCAAGTGGCCAACAAAGGACTTTGGGTGCAATCTGGTGTAGCACAAGCGTGAAATCAATGGTTCATATCTTTCTGTTACATCGGCTTATGTGTAACAGAAAAATTCAAGGCGAGGGTAGTCTTCAAGGTTTTCAAGCATTGCAATTTCATCGGTATGGTCAAAGTTTTCATATTCCAAATGGTTTTAAAGGGATTCAACAGAATTTTCATAGTGAATGAACATAATTCTTTCCAACTTCACCATTCAAGATTTGGTGTATGAAAGATATGATGATATTGTGTTCACATATATCCCCTCTTGCTGTCTGACATCATGGAGCATCTCAGCAGGATGATCTTGAGCTATGAAATATGACTTAAACCAATAGGCTAAACATATTATTTTTCCAATATACATTTTATTATGGTATACGAGATGCTGGAAATAAAGAAAGAAGCTATACTGAATGATGAGAGATTTAACATAAATGAACACTGACTTAACAAACATCCAAAGTCTAATCTAAACCTCAACTAGTTTAGTATAATCTTGTGCTACATTAAAAATAAAGCCAATGATAATACTAAAGTATCTCATCTTCTATAAGACAAAGATTTGACCTGAACTAACCAACAAGACAAGTTCTCACATGCAAACACTGCACAAAGGAACACAAAGAGATGGATTCAAACTGAAGCAGACGGATCATATTCAAAGTGATGAAGTAGAACCATCTAGAGAAACAAAATTCTTTCACTTCCAATGCTGAACATTACACAGTGACATGACTATCTCCTTATATTTTGGTGGAAGTCTGCTGGTAGCTTCTTGTAACCAACAACCATGAGAAGCTAAATTAACAATGTGAAGACACTATCATTCCAGCTTCCAGTTCAAGTACCCCCCACAAGGAAAACAAAAAACAAAATGGCTTCACATTGTTAATTTAGTTTCTCATGGTTGCTGATTACAAGAAGCTACCAGCGGACTTCCACAAAAAAAAAAAAAAAAAAAAAAAAAAAAAAAAAGAGAAGAAAATAAAGTTAAGGAAAAACAAGTTAAGAAAAAACAAAAACACACACATATAATCTTCCAATTAATTTCAAATAAGATAAAAGAATGTAAAAGCTTTCTGATTAAAAGCTAATGAAAAAGAGGAATGTATTTTCAGAATATCATTGTACAATTAGCGAAATGGTCTCATTGATTGCGCTACCAGTCTACACACAACTTTAAGGAATCATTGCCAGCGAAAATTTAACCTTTTCTTCAAGCATCTTTTTGCACTGTATGTGGCGTATCTTATGACAAAGTTCTTCAAGCCTTTCCCCATACCGTGTTATTTTTCCATCTTGTTGAAATGCATCAGAAAGTGAGTATTATCTATTATGTTTCTTAGTCAAGGAATGGTGTGTCAAGTCCTCAATCTTGCTTGCAATGTGTTTTGCCTCTTTCTGCACATAATCATGTCTGTACGTACTAAGTAGTTTGTGACAAATGCCTAGAGGGAATGAAGACATAATGGATTCAGATTTTTTACATGGCTTTGTTGTTCATAAAAACTTTGTACTTTTTTCAAGGACAACAAGGACATGTAAAACATCCAATGATCTAAATGTAACATGAACAACAAAGTCACCCCATACTTTACAATATACATAGGTATTTCTTTCTCAAAATATAATCAAAATCACTCTTATCTTCATGCCAATGCACCAACAATGAGTAATGTTACGAGAAATCGTTCAAATTAAAAGCATCAAAACTGAGCATTTTCAATATTTAACACACCATGAAAACTGATAATTGGACCACACACATATGTTGCAAACAACTACTAAACCATGATGAATTCTTTGTATATAAGCATTCTCTGTTTATGTAGGCGAGAACCCAAATTAAATTAAGTTATTTGGCATTTGGTAACCAGTAGACTGGTAACCCTTATTATTCCTTGGCCAGCTGGACTATATATACTATCTTCATTATTATTATTATTTTCTCTTGACTAAGACCTAACCAGCAGAAGAAGAATGAGACTAAAAGCAAAGTAGGTCATTAATTTCTCTCATTCTCATCACTTGGAAGCAGCTCAATAGTCTATCAATGAGTAAAAAACTATATTTAGATTTACAAATTTCATTATTAATGAATATCACTACAAGTCTAACTAGTCTATCATTGCATCCACGAAACAACACTTTGGTACGAAATCCACACAATTTAAGCAAAATAACAAACAGCTATTCACAAATAGAGCACAGAAAGAAACATTAATTATATACCCACTAAATCTTCACAAACCAATGGGAAGAAGATGAGCAAACAGAGATTCACAAACAACTATTCAAAAAAAAGCACAAAAGAAACATCTAAGAAAGAAACAAGTTTCAAATGTTCCTAAAATTTGAGCTCAACTAACCTCTGATCTCACTGATCGAAGAAGACGAAGAGTTCCAAATCCACAAAGACGAACACCACAACTGGAATCACCGAGCTGAAGAAGGTTTTGAAGGATTCGATCGATTTTTCTAAGATTGTAGAAGGTGGTCTTCACAATCGAGAGAGAGACAGAACTTCAAAATCAAAATTGCAATCGCTCTGAGATGAATCACTAAGAGGAATCACCATGCTGAAGAGGAATCGAGCGAGAGAACTTCGTATTGATTCGATCCTCTGAGACTAAAATTAGGGTTTAGAGAGAGAGAGAGAGAGAGAAGAGAGAGAGTCACGTTGGAGTTGTGAGAATAGATCGACTTTGTGTAGGGTTTGGAAAGAGGGGTTTGAAGAGAGACAGGGAGTGGGTTTGGAAATAAGGATTTGGAGGCGCTTTCAAACGACCTCTATTCAGAAACAGGATCGTTTTAATTAACACAAAAGGCGACGTTTACAAAACGTCGTTAATTATCAGAAAAGGTGACGTTTAAAAAAACGCCGTTAATTAAACGTCGCTAAATCCATGATTTCCTGTAGCGAAAGAGAACAATAGAAGGGCTCAAACACATTTGATAGTGGCAGCGCTCATAGCAACCGTCACTTTTGCAGCAAGTTTCACAATGCCAGGTGGATATGATGGCAATCAAGGTCCACAACAAGGTATGCAAGTTCTGTTAAGAGCAGTAGCTTTCAAAGCATTTGTCATTACCAACACTAAAGCTATGATCTGCTCAATTTCTGCTGGGTTTCTATATGCATCTGCCTCTTTTTACAATGAATTGAAAAAGCAGCAAAACTGCCATTTGATAGCATTCTGGCTTATTTTAGTTACAATGGGAGCGATGGTGGTGGCGTTCATTACAGGCACTTACATCATGTTATCATATTCTATAGGCATTGCAATTACTACATGTATTGTTGGCTCCTCCTTTTTCATTTTAATTCCCTAAGTCTTTAAGCTTTATAATTATGAGTAGTGGTGTAGCCAGGAATTTAATGGAGAGGGAGCACAAATTAATGATAACATCAGTGTGTTTGATTTGAGTTTTTTGGATTAAATTTTTTGAAAATTGAGTTTTTTAGTTTTCGCATTTTTTTGTTTTTAGTGAATATTTTTAAAATTTTAAACATTTTTTTTTTACTTTTTAGATGCACTTTACTTAGATGTATTTAAAAAGTAAAAAAAATTGCGAAAAAATATTTAAAAAAATTAATAAAAACATAAAAATACAAATAATGTATAGAATTATCATTTTGTTTCTTATATTTTTGGTATTTAGTGAATTTTTAGAAGGTTTTTTTTCAAAAAATTTTTACTTTTTATGTATATTTATGTTAGGTATGTCTAAAAATTAAAAAAATTGCTTAAAATATTAAAAAAAATTCAGTAAAAAAAAACACACGGAAAACAAGAAAGTAGAATTTTTTGAAAAATGTTTTTGGAAAACTCTAACTAAGTAATCCATTTGGATAAATGTGAATTTTAAATTAAAGGATTTGAGATTAAATTTTATATAAATATTCGGGAGTAACTGTTTATAGGTAGATTGGAAAATTAAAAAAGAAGATAAGTTGAAATAGAAATAATATATTTTAGTAGAGAAATTCTATAAAACACACCATAAAAAAAAAAGTGTTTATCATATGTTGCAATTATGATTTTCTTGATCTTTAGTCATGACACATTATAGTATTAGATATAATTTAGTTATAACTTCTTGTGATTGTTATTTTGGTTATGATTATATATCAAATAATAGTTAGTTATGATTCATTTTGATATTAGTTATGACCTATTGTAATTTTTTATTTTTATAATTGAAGATGTGTTGCTTGATTATAATTTATATAGTGGTCATTTTAGTTATGAATGGAAAGAAACATATGGAGACAAACTCTACATGTCAAATGTACCTAACAATCCAATAAATTTCATATATCTTCATTGAGGTTAATTATGTTTGCATGTCAATAATGATATACATCACCATTATATTGAAATTTTCATAAATAATAATATAACTTATCATAGTCTCTTACTTTCAATCAAAATAACTATTGTTGTTTTCATAATTTTAAAAATGTCATTGACATTTCACTATAAATAATATTTTTATAAATTTTTTTATTTAAAATATTTTCTTTATGTTTGGGAGAAAAAAAAAATTTCCAAAAACCCAGGGGGCATGTGACCCCCTGGCCCTTGTGTGCCTTCGCCTCTGATTATGAGTGTATCACAGATCCAAAGTATGCCATTTTGTTCAAAAAAATTAAGGATTATTATGCAAGATCAAGAATAGATTTGCTTTGCAAGATGGCTATGAAGATTTTAATTTTAATTTTACTTTTTCATTATATATTTTTTTTCCCCTTAATGTTTAGGCCAATAGGATGAAACAAAATGTAATTTCTGTTGTTTAGAGTTGTTATGGGAATGCATTTTCTTTGTTTTATATAACCATCTGTTCATGTGAACCACAATCTCCTCGTAGTTTAAAGTAAAAGGCAGATTTGCAATACTCCCCTCGTGTTGGATTTCAAGTAGAGTAATGTTATAATAAACAAATTTTTATAATACGTCGAATAATAGGGGTTGTTTGGGATATCTTAAATAAGTGTATTTTTTTATCTTTTTGGACTAAAAAATTGAGAAAAAAATATGGATATTTAAGTTAACTTTTTGATTTTTTATGGAAAAATGTGTATTAAAAAATTGTATAAATTAGTATGTAGGGGAAAATTAAGATTGAGAGCTGTGCAGCTGTAATTTTTTACTTTTGGTGAATAGTGATAACTTTTTAACTTTTTGAGTAACTTTTTGACTTTTTGGCAACTTGCCAACTTGGCCTAAATAAATTTGGTATAAAAAATAATTATCTTAATATTACGTACTCCTAGAAATATTTTATAGCGATGTACAAATGAAAAAAAATTGAAAATTATAGCCAAAACCTCTCCCATTAGACCATTGTTTGAAGAAAAGGACCGCCCCAATTTATTTTGTTTCATAAACACTCTGAGGAGACGCATAATTGAGTAAGGGTAAAGTAAAATATCCTCTCTTTTTTTTTTCTTTGACAATATTGTCATAGTAGCATGTTACTGTGAATCAAAGTAGCATGTTACTGTCAAACAGAGTAACATATTATTATATTACATCAATTTTGACGGTAATAATTTTTTTTTTAATTTTTAAAAATTTCATAGCCAATATAGATCTTGATGAGAGGATTCTAAAAATACTAATTTTATTAAAAATCGACAGCTAGATCAAAAGTTATATTATTTTAAAGTTTAATATTTTGGTAATAGTGGTATGTGTTAGATTTTTCAAGAATTTTTTTTTTGTCCTTGTCTTTAATGCATTAAAATTTTATTATGAGAGGACTTTGACCAAATCCCTCAAAAAAATTAAAAAAAAAAAAATCACCAAGTTCTGCAAGACTACAAAGACTCTAAATTTATGTTGGAAGAATGTTTTAGATGATTTGGTTATATGAAACTGTATTACGATGACTACTGTATTTTCACCATTATAATTTTTATATTATTAGTGAATTGTGTCTCACTCACCCGTGGTTGTAGACATTTTGCGAACGTACGAAAATTCTTGTGTTGTTTTTCTGTGACGATTCTATTTTGTTTTTTGCTTCCATTGCTTGGATGAGGTTTATTCCCAACAACATATACATGTCTAGTCTCTATCAGATAAGCTGTCAAATATGCTTTACATTGCCAAATGCAAGGAAGCAATTCTTGTGTTGTTTTTCTGTGACCATGCTATTTTGTTTTTGCTTCCATTGCTTGGATGAGGTTTATTCCCAACATATACATGTCTACTAGTCTAGTCTCTATCAGATAAGCTGCCAAATATGCTTTACATTGCCAAATGCAAGGAAGCAATGGCTGGAAGTGATAAGAAGAGCTTCACTGAGAATTATTACTCGGATTTTTTTAGATACTGGGATTAAGTCGATGATATCAGAATGACAAGGAATTAACATCATAATCTGAAAACACACGTGGTTAAAAAAAATAATTTTAAAAAAAAATAATCTTGTAATCACAACGTTCAGTTACAAGATATACCTTTGTCCATTGGAATTTGCAAGTTATCAAACACCGAAAAAGACTAATAAGAATTCTTCCATCTTAGAAAAGAACATTAAGAAAAACAAAAAAATATTCACGAGGTTATGGATTGCAACAAATGTTACATACCTCAATAAAAAAAAATATTTAGTAAAATATTTTAAATGTATAATGTGTAAATCTGATTCATTCAAAATTTAATTCACACAATGTCAAGTTTAATTTTACATTATAGCTTCAAATTTTGTCCGTAATATGAAACCACAAGATGAATAACAATATTTACCATTTGGAAGAGGTTTTTTATTTTTATTTTTCTGAGAATATGTGAACTTTTGTTTATAATTTATGAGATAAAAATTATCCAAACCTAACCTTTTGTTTCTACTTTCTAATTACTTTTGCTCAAGAAAAACTGTAACTAAAAACACCAAATAACTTCTTAAATGCTTCGAAATTGACATATGAAAGTGACAATTACACTACAACATATAAGACTTTTGGCGACTAATTATTTTGGTCCCTAAAACCATTATTTTGGTCTCTAAATGATTTTTGTGACAATTAATTTCGTCACCAAAAAAGTCACTAAAAGTGTGTCTAGAAAAGTCTTTAGCGACGAATTTTTGAAAATATCGTTGAAAATGACAATTAGCGACCAATTTTATATTGTCACAAATGTTTGATTTTACAAGACTTAAACATTTGGTCACTAATACTTCGTCACAAAATGTCCCAATCTGGTCGCAAAAACAAAATAATGACATTTTTAACGACAATAATATTTGGTCGCTAAAAGACAAATAACTTTCTCTACAATACATTTTCGTCGTTGAAAAATTCAAAGTTGGGATAGCTAAAAATGCACAAAAATTAAATGTCATCCAATCATAAAAAGAAAAAAAAGAACAAATTTGGCATCCACACATCAAAGACACTTTATTCCCAAATCATAATGAATATATAGCTCTGAGTATATTCAAAGTTTCCAAAATGCTTTTAAAAAGTTTCCAAATTCAAAGTTTCCAAAAATTGACACAACAAGTTGCAATCTCAAAGGTATCCTTGTCAACTGGTATGTCATCACTTATCCTGGAATGGTGCAGCAATTGATATCCAATTCTTCACATATTTTTCAAGGACCTGCAGAACAAGATAATTAGAAGATTACACCAGTTCACATTGTCACATTCTAAACTTTTTAAATATACAAGGATCATTCACCTAATTAAGAAACTCATTTTTTATTTACTCTGCTTAACAACAGGGAACCTTGCCTAAATACTCCTCTTAGATTGTAATAAAGAAGCTTTCTTCTATAGCAATTTTACGCTAGAAGTCAAACCCTACTGAAAATTTTCAGAAGGTAGACACTCTCAATGAAAGAGTTTTGTGCCCAAGTCAAGCCTTTTAAAACTTTGGTATTGCCAACAGTTCTTAGGTATCAAAAGCAGTTTTTACTGAAAACTTGTGCCCAAGTCATAATGTCAAATCTGAAAACAACAATTAGTTCTACCTATGTAGGAGATGCTAAGAGGTCTTGTGAATTTTTTATAGAATTTTACAAGAATTGCCCAATAACCAACAAGATGGGGAACATGTTGGCTAAAACTACTATCCTTGATATCATTGACTATAACTAACAATAGCAAGATGGCCTATTTGGTACTCATACTCAATGGCTCATCTTAATTGTGGATAATAAAGAAGCAGCATTCCTCTTTAAAAAAGTACTTTAGAAAAGAAAGTTCATAAGAAAAATTAAATCTTTTAACTGGTATGCTGCCCACTTATAATTAGCATAAAACTTTTCAATCCATCATAGACATCAATGTGCATATTCAGGTTTATTATCAATTATCCTAAATTTTTCAATAAAATCATCTTCCATTTTGTTGCTAAACAGTTTTGACAATATTTATGCTAGGACAGTTTTGCAGTAGAGACTAGAAGAGTAAGAAAATAAAATAAATGTCATATATATTATTCATTATATACATGTCTAATATTTTTCCAACTAAGAACCAATCAGTATTGCCTAATAATAGGGTGATTTAGAAATACAGCCCCCTGGAATGTGCACCGCATCCCCAATTCTTCAATTCCAATACGCATTAGATTAGACATACATCCATACACACACACAAGTTCAATCTATGTAAAGAATTCTTCAATTCCAACACGCATTAAGATAAGAAACAAGTTCAATCTATGTAAAACACAGATTGAGACACGAATTAGTTTGCTTTTTTTTTTAGTTTGCTTTGTGGATGCAAAACACAGATTGAAACACAAACGAGTTCAATCTATGTAAAGAATTGGAGCTCTTATAGGTCGATTACGGAGATCGATTACGATAAGAAATTGAAAGTTAGAATTGGAGCTCTTACAGGTCGATTACGGAGATCGATTATGGAGAGAGAGAGAGAGAGGCACCAAAATTTGAAGAAGATTGAGCTCCCAATCTGCCTTGGAGCTCCCGACTTTAGGGTTGAAGATTGAGCAAAGCCGTTGAAAGAGAGAATGAGAAAGTTAGGGCTGAAGTGAAGTGCGGTCACTTTTCAAATGTTAAAAGGACTTTGATTGAGACCCCCACGTGGGGCTTGGTGATTTGATAAGAACAAAAAAAAAAAAAAAAAAAAAAAAAAACATTGGCCAATTAACACCCGGGCAATACTAGAGACCACTTAAAGTGGTGCTCTAAAGCAACCACTAATGATGTGGCATCTATTTTTTTTAAAAAAATAAATAAAAATACAGACACAACAACATTGTGGCAGTGGGTGGGACCCACTGCCACATCACTAGTGGTGGCACTAATTAGTGCTCCTACTCATTTTCCTTGACACCCAGTGGGGGTACTTGGGTCTCCCCTGTGGGGCTCCTGTCTTTTTCCTTGTTAAAATAACGAAAATAATTGGTTTCAAATTGTTTTTAATTGATAATGACGAAAATATTTGGTCCTAAAGATGTTAATAATATATTAGCAACCAAATTTATTGGTCTAAAAGAATTATGTAAATATTAAGTGAGAATATTAATAGTCATTTTCACAATCTTATAAGTAAATTATCATATGCTTAAATTTGTCCTAAAAGATTATTTTTAGTGACTAAATTTAATTAGTCTATAAATTTTAGTCTCTAAAAGACTAATTTCTTGTAGTGAATTAGGATACCTTGTATTCCTCACCTCCCCTGCCGGCCTGCCAACTATTTTCAAGACTTGAAAATCATATGCTTCATAAGTGTCATTAATTCGGTTTCACTTGATTTGAGTTAACTATATAGTGATGACGAGTATGCAAATGATTTGGGAGGAGAAACAAAGTTGGCAATTCAATTTCTAAACACAAAAGGGCCTCTTGGCCAAACACACCACAACTTTCACATGGACACTAGCTTATACAGAGCAGCCATGGAAGGCAACACTGATCAAATCCTCAACCAAAACAAAAACCATCTCGAAAACTAGCTCACCCTAAACAATAACACTGTCCTCCATGTCTCAGCCCAATTCAGGCACATCCAGTGTGTCATGGAGATCCTAAACATGTGTCCCTCCATGTACTGAAAAGTAAATTCACGAGGCGACACTTCGCTCACATTGCAGGGAGGGAAGGACTATCTACAATAGTCCGAGCCCTGATTGAATATGCAAATGCGCTCGATGAGGACTTGGGAACAGGGTTGGGATGGCCAAGGACATGATGAGGATGAGCAATGAGGCAAAAGACACTGCCTTGCACCAGGCTGTGAGGAATCACCACCCGATTGCAGTCCAATTGTTGACACAGGAAGATCCTAAGTTTTGCCATCATGCTAATAATGCGGAGGAGACTCCACTTTACTTGGCGGTGGAGAGAGGGTATGTTGGATTGGTGTTTGTGATCTTGGAGACTTGTACAGTACCGGCCTATGGTGGCCCTGGTGGTAGGATTGCTCTACATTCGGCTGTCATTCAAAACCTTAAAGGTGGCTAACTAAAACACATTTTAGAATTCTTCAATTGGATTTAAGCAAAGGATTGAAGAGAAAACACATTTTAGAATTCTTCTAAGTTGCTACTAGCATAGTATTTGTTTTGTTTTGTTTTTGTTAATAATTTGATTTATTGATTCTTTTTTAGGATGTACACGAAAATTACTACAATGGAAGCCAGCCCTAAGCAAGGAAGCAAGTGCATATGGGTGGACACTGCTTCACTATGCTCCACGTTTCGGTTGTGTATTAAGAGCGAGAGACCTACTAAATGCAGATAAATCAGTGGCGTACATTGCAGACAAAGATGACAAGAAACAGCTCTTCACTTAGCAGCTAGCCAAGGCCACGTACGTGTAATCGAAGAGCTTATTGCACACTGTATGGATTGTTGGGAGATGGTTTATGGCAGAGGCCAGAATATACTTCACATTGCGGTGAAAAATCAAAAAAAAAAAAAAGAAAAAGAAAAGGGGGCAATTAAATTTGTCTTGCAAAATTTCCAGTTGAGCAGTCTTATAAATCAGAAAGACATTGACGGGAACACACCTCTTCATCTGCTTGCTACTTCTGATTGCTATGGGGCTGGTCTTGTAAAGCACCCTAAGGTGGACATGATGGCCTTCAACAACGCTAGTTTGAAACCTCTGGACGTAGTCTGCAGCAAAAGTGTTGAACCTTGGGTAAGGATGCCAACTTTGCCCATTTAGAAATGATTCTACAACATGGTATATACACTCATAAGCAAGGGTTTTTGTGGCATGTATTTAGTTAATGCTCTTAGTAGATGCTGATACACTCATACACAGTGTTACCAGAAAAACAGCTATTTATGTTTTGGAGCTGAGATTTTTCAAAACATCATACACTTTCATTCGAAATAAGTGTACTTAGCAATCTAAAAATATTTCCTATTTATTTTGTTGACATTTTTCTTGAGAAAAAAATGAGTAAAAAAATGATGAAATAAAATTTACAGAACGGGGAATTTGGGTGGGACAAAATATACATAAAAAGGCTGTAACGCTCTAACAATTTTGATCAAAGAACTGATGTTACCAAAATGAATTTCAGCACCATACTACTCTATGATATACTTCGGACATAGACAGGATTTCTAGCACTAACAATTTTTGGAAAATAGCATTTCAAGGGTTTCAGTTTTGGCTACCCAGAATGATATCATTTAGATTTTCCTAAATTGACTTCAGAATACGAAATTGCAAGGTTTCACCAAAAGAAATTTTACAAATGCGGGTGCTAATCTGGGTCGGAGAGATGTATTCAATCGAGATAAAGATGAAATGGCAACCAAAGAGAGACATCATGTCCTTGAAAAAGCCTTACCAACAGATATAAGAAGATTAGCAAACACCCATTTGATAGTAGCTGCACTCATAGCAATAGTAACATTCGTTGCTGGTTTCATCGTGCCAGGTGGCTACGATGCCCGCCAAGGCCTCGACTATGGCACGACAATTCTAGACAGAAAAGCAGCTTTCAAAGCATTTGTCATAATGGATTTTATGGCCATTGTGGGGAAATGGATTTGGAAACATTCCTCGAGTCCTGATAAACCTTCGTGATCCTTGCAATGTCACCTGAAACAGATAGACACCTTCGGTCGGTGGTGTCAAAATTAGCACTCCAACGATGGTGTCAAAGTTAGCACTCCAACATTCAAGTTAATTTTTTTTCTCTGAATAATTGGTATCCCCCCTTCTTAGACCATCTCCAACGCTATACCAAATCTGATATCAAATTTGAATTTTGATGAAAATGACACTGTTCATGGCTCCAACGGTGCACCAAATCTGATATCAAATTGAGTTTTCATCAAAAATTTCATCAGATCGCGGAGGAAGTAATGAATTCATCAAAACACTGTAGCGGACACTGTTGCGGACCGTTGGAGGGGACCCGGGTCGACCAACCGGTTGCCCACCCGGTTGACCAACCGGTCAACCGGCAAAAGGTTCAGACAGTTTAGGAAAAAAATTCAGAAATTCAAAAAAAAAAAAAAAAAAAAAAAATTTTGCCTAACCGGTCGACCCGGAAAAAGTTCAAAAAGTTCAAAAAAAAAAGGTTCAAAAAATTCAAAAAAAAAAAAAAAAAATATTTGGGCAAACCGGTCGACCGGCCGGTCGACCACCCGGTTGTCCCGGGACAAATTTGAGAATTTGGTGAATCGTTGGAGCATCTGGTATCAAATTTGATGAAATTGATACTTTTGACTCAAATTTGGTGAAAATTTTGAGTAAGCGTTGGAGATGCTCTTAGAGTTCAAGTTGTTTTTTACATACCTCTTCCTGAGCTCCAATTCCACCTTTTATAGTGTCATTATCCTCGATCTTTGTTCCATGCAACCTAGGCCCTTATCATTACCTTCCTTGGGCCCCTCTCTTGCTGATCTGTTTACTCTGATTTATTCGGCTTTGGGTGATCATATGGTCCAATGGGCTTGGGCTTTATTAAGCCCATATTGTTTGGGATGTTAGATTGGCCACTGTTAGAAATTCATTTTTATTCAGCTCCCATAGCCATGATATTTTCAACCACTGCCATGTTCATTTACTTCGTCGTGGCAGGTGATTCAAATAGAGATAAGCTTCTCAGGCACTATATGCCTCGGCTTATTGTCTCATTGTTATTGCCATGGGAGCAATGGTGCTTGCATTCATTACAGGCGTATATGTGGTACTAATGCATTCATTATTAGGCCTTGCAATCGCCTTGTATGTTATCGGTTGCCTCTCTTTTCCTGTTAATTATTTCTTACTCAGGAAAGCATCAAGTGTATAATTTCTTATTATCGCTGCAAATTAGACCTGAATTTTTTTGTTTGGCTCCTGGGAAGGCCTTTGTCTTCATGGTTGTTAAAACAAATTCGCAATACATAACCACTGGCCATGGAAGACAGGTCTAAAGGTTATGGTACTTTGAAAACAACAAAACTACATACAATAATTACTTGGAAAATTATTCAGAAACTACATATGGATTACATTTGTTTTGAGTGTGGCTTATACCACAAACCACTTTAAATCTACACCATTTGCCTCACTTTGGGAGTAAAATTTCATGTTACAAAGCATTTTCCTTTTGAAAATAGTGATCGTCCAGTGGCGTAGCTAGAAATTTAATGGAGAGGGGCACAAATTAATGATAACATCAGTGTGTTTGATTTGAGTTTTTTGGATTAAGTTTTTTGAAATTTGACTTTTTTACTTTTCGTGTTTTTTTGTTTTTAGTGAATATTTTTAAAATTTTAAACATTTTTTTTACTTTTTAGATGCACTTTACTTAGATGTATTTAAAAAGTAAAAAATTTGCGAAAAAATATTTTAAAAAATTAATAAATACATAAAAATACAAATAATGTACAAAATTATCGTATTTTTTTATATATATATATTTGGTATTTAGTGAATTTTTAAAAGGTTTTTTTCACAGTTTTTTTACTTTTTAGGTATATTTATGTTAGGTATGTCTAAAAATTAAAAAAATTACTTAAAATATTAAAAAAAATCCAGTAAAAATAAAAAAAACACAGAAAACAAGAAAGTAGAATTTTTTGAAAAGTATTTTTGGAAAACTCTAACTAAGTAATTTTTTTAAAATTTTTTTTTATAATAAACAATAATGAGATATTACTAAACTTAAATATTAAGAGACCATTTGGATAAATGTGAATTTTAAATTAAATGATTTGAGATTAAATTTTATATAAATATTCGGGAGTAACTATTTATAGGTAGATTGGAAAATTCAAAAAGAAGATAAGTTGAGATAGAAATAATATATTTTAGTAGAGAAATTTTATAAAACACACCATAAAAAAAAAAAAGTGTCTATCATATGTTGCAATTATGATTTTCGTGGTCTTTAGTTATGACACATTATAGTGTTAAGATATAATTTAGTTATAACTTCTTGTTGTTATTTTGGTTATGACTATGTATCAAGTAATAGTTAGTTATGATTCATTTTAATATTATTTATGACCTATTGTAATTATTTATTTATTTATTTATTTTTGTATAATTAAAGATGTGTTGCTTGATTATAATTTATATAGTGGTCATTTTAGTTATGAATGGAAAGAAACATATGAAGGACAAACTCTATATGTCAAATGTACCTAATAATCTAATAAATTTCATATATCTTCATTGAGGTTAATTATGTTTGCATGTCAATAATTATAGACATCACCATTATATTTAAATTTTCATAAATAATAATATAACTTATCATATTCTCTTACTTTCAATCAAAATAGCCATTATTGTTCTCATAATTTTAAAAATGTCATTGACATTTCACTTTAAATAATATTTTTATAAATTTTTTATTTAAAATATTTTCTTTATATTTGAAAAAAAAAAAATTTCTAACAACCCAGGGGGCACGTGACCCCCCTGGCCCTTGTGTGCCTCCGCCTCTGTCGTCCTTGTATGATGCGTATATTAGATATACAAAATATGTATTCAAAATTTTCTACAGAGGTACTAGTATATACCCAAACCATTTATGTGTGAAATTATTTTTATTGAGTTTTAATTTTTAATTTTTTTTATACTTAATATGATTTTAAAATTAAATTTTAATTTGTGAGTTTTTAAAATATAATGATATTTAATTATGATTCATACCTTATTTTTTGGCATTAAAATGTTTTTATATGTTAGATTTTTAACCAACTAAATCATTTAACAAGTAGAGCAACCCTCAACCGCGAAATTTAAATAGAAATTATTCAATATTCTTACAGTAAGAGATGATGTGATGTATCATTCCACTCATTAATTAATATGTAATGAAATGTGAAAATGAAATTTAATGTTGACGAACACTCAACACCTCAAGCTGAGAGCAAAATTACTCTTCAAATCCCCACTTTCACCACAAATTAATTAGGACATAGGTCTCCTGCAGTCATTATAAAATTTTAATAATACACACGTACGCAAATTTTAATCTCGTAAAAATATAGTTACTAATTTCATATTTAAATGCTATAATTTGTTGTATTATAAAAAATGCACACGTACACAAATGATTAATATCCATTTTTTTGCATACTAGCTTCTCCAGATTTGATTCTTTTAATAATGAGTGATTTGATTTGTAACAATTTTATAATTTTGAGTTGAAATTCTTCTAATATGGGTCATTGGGCTGGCCATATAAGTCTGGTTTTGTTTTAGGCTGCGCTTATGGGCTAACTTGAGGGCACCATCCTTCTGTTCAAGTCCAACTTCTATTTGTAAGGCTGGGTTGAGCCGACTCATCCTCATACTTCGGCCAGGCTAAAGAGAGTTGGGCCAGTCTTTAGACTTTTTGATGAGGTTAGGCTGGTTTAATTTTTTTAGAATTGTTTTTGGATCACATTTTTTCAAATTTTTGTATTTTAGTGTATTTTAGTTTAATTTTTATATGTTCTAAAATGTTTTAAATAAATTACTAAAATATGAACAAAGTTTATTAAAGATAAAAAAAAAAAATCATTTAAAAATAAATTAAAAAAAAATCAAACTAAACATAATTTATCAAGTTTTACTATTATTATTATTATTATTATTATTATTATTATTATTTGTTTCTATCAGCAAAAGTGGTCGGAAGTGATTGTCAGCAATGTAGCATGGTGGCACAGGGAGAGGGTAATGAAGCACTATAAGAAATAATAGTTTTGCCGATCAAAATATTAGTCGCCAAAGGTTGTATTTTTAGTCGCTGATACGATTTAGCGACTAAATTTTTTTGTCACCAAGTTAGTCGCCTAAACCCTGTCGGCGATTGTTTTAGCGACTAAACGTGTGTTTAGTTGTTGAAAGTGAAACATTTGGCTACTATTTTTTTTTTATTTGGCAATGTTATCTTTTAGCTACTAAATTTTATTTGGTCGACAAAATTAAATTTTTGGCTACTAAATTATTGGTCACCAATAGTCAATTATATTTTTTAAAATTATACATTTACTGACCAATACTCAAGGAATCGGCGACCAAACCTTTTAGTCGCCAAAAGCTCATAATTACACTCACTAGCTTCTCATCTGCTCTTGTGGAGATTTGAACCATCAATCTACTACCTCATAAACCTTATACACCACACTCTTTCCACTACACCTCTATAACACTATATAGTTGTATATGCAACATATATTATTTATATAGTACATAGACCCGTATTAATATAAAAGTATATATATAAAGATAATTATTTTTTATTGAACATAATTTATATAAAAATAAATTATTTACTAGAAAAAAAAAGAGACCACTTTTGTCGACTAAACTTCTTTTTAGTCGCAAATTCTATACTTTTGGCTACTAATTTTTTTAGTCATTAAAAAATTTAATTCCCCCGCTTAAATTACCACTTTTGGCGACTAAACTTCTTTTTAGTCGCCAAAAAGCCTCACTTTTGGCTACTAAACATCTTTTTAGTGGCCCAATGCCTCACTTTTGGCTACTAAATTATTTTTAGTAGCCCAAAAGCATCACTTTTGGCTACTAAAATTTTTTTAGTCGGTAAAAGCATCACTTTTGGCTACTAATTTTTTTTAGTCGATAAAAGCCTTATATAGGTGACCAAACAAATTGTTAGTCACCAAAACCTATACTTTTGGCTACTAAATTTTTTTAGTCTCCAAAAATTTTACTTTTGGCTACTAATGCTTTTTTAGTCGCCAAAACCTATACTTTCAGCAACCAATGTGCTTTTTTAGTCGCCAAAGATAACTTTTCTTGTAGTGAAGGGGTGGTTGTCGGTGAGGTGGAGGGAGCAAAGGGAAAGAGAGAGGAGGAGAAAAAAAATAAAGAGAAAGAATCAAAATGGAATGAAAAATTGATATTCTATGATTTTATGATTATTTTAAAATTTATGTCTTATAGTAATTATAAACACACTAAAAAAAAGTGGTTGCAATTAATCATATATCAATAGAGTAAGTTTATGTGCATAGAAACTAAACATAGAATGGAACACAACCCTCTTACGAAGGGTGGGTTTGACAGTCATATAAGGCCCACCCCTTATGAGAAGATTGTGTCACATTTTGTGTTTAATTTCTATATTCCTAACATTACTGATCTTAATAATTTTTCCCAAGACGCTTTTGTTTCTGTCATTTAATTTAGATGATGTTAATGTTGGGAGCATTTTAACATAAATTTTAATAACTAGATATTAATAAATTGAAACAATCGAAATGTTAGAACTAAAATAATACAAAACGCATATTTTGGCAACCAATGAAAAATTTAACGACAAATGCATCAGAGAATGAAAATTCATTGGTACATATTTTGAAAGATGTGTACCATATGTCCCTCATTACGATATTTATAATGTTTAGTTATGATCTATTAGGATGTTAGTTATAAGTCATTGTGATATTGATTATGACAATATTTTTGTTATGATCTAAAAAATCTTTAGTTATACCTTATATTTTGTTGACTATTTAATATTTATTTTTATTTTTTTAAAATTATGACTTGTAAAAAATTCAATATTTATGATAATCAACCCCATATTTTGGTATGACCCCACCAAAAAAGCTTATACCATTGAAAGTTGTTGAAGTAAGGAATTACCCCCAAAATATAAAATTTTATTGCTCGGAACAGAAAAAGCATAAAGAAAATGTAATGCACAGAAAAGGAGGTGTATATATATATATGAAAAATTCTATAATACACATCCCTTCAAGGTGGACCGACATGCCTATAAAAATATCAAAATTTAACAAAACCTTTAAGCAATATTATCAAATTATGATATTTTCACATTAACAAGCGAGAAAAAAAAATCTTTAACAATATTATTTTAATGTTAATCATTGGAGTTGCTCTTATAAACAACACAATTGAACAAGTTTTACTCCAAATATTTATCAGAAAGTCTAGATACTCAAATTTTAGGTCCCACATTTTTGTCAAAAAATTAGTGCATGGTGAAAATTGAAAATATATTGTGAAATTCATGTGTAAATTTTTTAACCACATTAATATTTGTGAGTAATTTATGAATAAAATTTTCGAATTTGTAGTATTATGAATATTTATTCCTGAAAAACGAGCATCGGTCGGCAATCAGTGAAACTAATAACTGGGTAAGTTGTTGAAGCAAGGAATTTCAAAAAGCGAACAAAAATTGCATTGCAAGACAGACACAACGCAAAAGTGGAATGTGTAGTACGGAGAGATTGTGCATTGTGTAAATTTTTAGAATCGTTAAGTTTTGTTGTGATATTGCTTGCACTATTTTTTTTATTTTTTATTGATGTATATCTTACTCTTATATTTTGATTTTCATTTATAAAGATTTTTTTTACTGTTAAAAAAATTTAAAAAAAAAAAACAAAGAAAAATATAAGGCATATATTACTGGAGTGAGCGAGAAAAAAAAAGTTGTGATTTTGTGGCGCTGAGCATCAACTAGAGAGTGGTACTTTGGTAATAACAGCTAAGATGAAGCTTGCCTCAACGAACTTAGCTTCGTTCGTCACCATATCTTCTTTTGGAATTAGTTTCAAAGAGATTATAGGTGCAATTCTCTTTAAGGGATTAAATTAAGGGAGTGCAAATATTTAAGTACTTTGTCAAAGGTGGAGAAATTTTTTTCCATAAGTACTCATCTGACAAGTAACATTTGCTGATAAAAAAAAAATAAAAAATGAAGCTAGCCTCCATATCACTATTTTGATAGGTGGGTCCAGGTTAGTAGTTTTGGGGTTTATTTTTGGATCCGTGTTGGTAATTTAAAATGTTCAAAATTTAGTATTTTTGTATTTTAAGAGTAGATTATTCATAAAAAGAAATCACATAAATTAGATTTTGATACATGTTTGGAATATATTTGTTTTAAAAAAAAAATTTTATTTTCAATATCATACTTATCATTCATTTTTTTAAAATAAATATAATTCAAATATATAAATCTAATTAACTTTATTTTTTTCATATGAATTATGTATTAATACTAAAGTTTGAACTTTTTAGATTATTGAAGCGAACCCAAAATAAGGCCAAGTTTGGGAAGTCCCAAATAATCTATCTTTTTCTCTTTTTCTTCTTTTTTTATAACATCACCTCTTTACTTTTCTGCACATTTTTTCATAAAAAGACAAAAAGTGCACTTATGTAAGTCATTCCAAACAACCCCTAAATCTTAAAACTAATAAATCACAGACTACTAAGTTTTTATAGTGCTGTTTGGTGCAACTTATTGTAAGTTAAAAACTAATAATTAAAAAGTAGAAACCAAAAGCACAATTTTCCCAACTTTTAAATAATCAGTTTTTCTCAACTTATTGAAGCTATTTCTGCCTAAAAAGCTGTAAGTAGAAACTGCACTAAACAGCCTGATACAAATTTTTAAATTAAAATAAACTATAATCACCTCTGTAATTCACACCAAATACCACTGCTGGAAATTGAGTTTTTAGTGGCGTTTAAAAAATGCCGCTATAGCTATCAAAAACGCCGCTAATTATTTTTGTGACGTTTAATACCAAACGCCGAAAATGCGGCCGTCGCTGTAACTTTATGATGCTTTAAAATCGTCGCTATATCAGTATAGGCGGTGTTTAACGCTGCTAAATGTGCTGCATAATTGTACAATGACGTCATTACTCATTTAGCGACGTTTTAAAAATGCCATGATAGGTCATTTTTATTTTCAAAATGTAACTGTTGGTATTTTATAGTGACGTTTAAAAACGCTGTTATAACTTCATTTAAAAAAAAAAAAAAAAGTGCTAATTCTGTGAGATTTAACCCCAAAAAAATACCTTTTATAAAAATGAAAAATATATAATATATTGACTAAATTTAGGTAAACATAATACTAGATCAATTCATGCTCTACTCTACATTTTTTTTTTCTTTTTTTCTGCACAAAATGATGATAAAGTGACAGTACACAATCTGAAGTAGAGAGCAATGGAGAGACATGATTGAGCATTAGAAGGTTTTTTTTTTTATTTTTTATTTTTTATTTTTTTATTTTTTTTTATGAGTTCAGTAGGATAGGAATGAATATATGCAGAGTCCATTTGCCAAATCTTGAGGGAGGCTATGATGTTGGCCTCAGTAGCATTGTTGAAGAAGAAAATTTTTGCATCCTCGTAGATGGCCTTCGTTGGATATATCCGCGAAGTTATGCACGTCCTCCCGCGTTGAGCGAAGCTTTCTACTATTGAATGATCCACCTAAATTAAAAATGACCCCGCATTTTAATAATCCAAATTTTATTTTCGATAAATTTTAGGATTTTAGGCAGCAAATTATTATTTACTAAGCAAAATGATTTTTTTAACATACCAATATTCTCATGCTGAACTTTTCTCCTTTGAGCACTGGAACTGTGCTTCCGTAAATTGGTTTCATCACATCTGTTGCCTTTGAAGACCTACACAAAAAACAGGTGTATCGGTGAGTCAAGTTGTGGTTCATGCCAAAAACAGTCCTCTGATTAGGGATAGCAAAAAAATCCCCGACCCAACAGTCCTCTGATACCTGTAAGGCTCCTTACAAGCAGATCGAACTTCAGTTTTCAGAGTCATAAGGTCTAGGAACTGATCATCCTCAATCTTCTTCATTAAAATTTTGTTTGCCTAATACAATGAGAAGAGCTTGAGCATTTGAGTATATGAACGATAAGTGTTGTATACAGAGCCAGAAGATAAATGCCGAAGAAGGTCTAACTCCGCCAAGTGCTGTATACAGAGCCAGAAGATAAATGCCTGCCTATTAATAGACAGAGACACATTCCAATTAATACTTAGGAAGAAGATAAATATGTATTAGATTAGTACCATAACTAATGCGAACAAGGAACCACTGAAAAAACTGTCATGTAAATACTCTACCTTCTGGTTTTTACAATTAATTATGCATTTGGATGATGAACAAAAAAAATAATTATGCATTTGGAAGGTAATTATCTATGTACTAAAACAAAATGGAAAATGAACATTCACCTGGCAGCCAAGATCCCCAAGTCCCAAAATTCGCTCACCATCAGTCACGACAATAACTTGAATGCACTTTTCAGGCCAGTTTTTCAATACCTCGAGAATCTTTTCTCTGCAAAAGCAACATACTACTTACAAAAATGACCTAGTGCATGAGGATTCTACTAACATGAGGTGTGAAAAAGGCAACATTTACAGCTGAAAGAAAGTCATACTTCTCTTTCAAGCTAATATAAAGACCCTGAGGGCGCTTAAAAATGCTCCCATACTTCTGGCAAGCCTCACCAACAGTTAGAGTGTAGACAACAGGAAGAAGTTCCTCAACATTATCAATAAGAAGCTTGTAAAATAGCCTTTCATTCCTCTCCTGTAAACCAAAGCAATTAGAAAGAACAAAAGATTTAAAATAAATAAAATAAAATAAACAACAAAGACAGAAATTTCCCATCTCCCATATCCATTTTTATTACTTTCAAAGGCTACATTAAATGCAATTACATGCTTTTGTTTTCTCTAGTATCTTAAAGCAAGAATCCCTTCTTTCAAGTAGAAATTTTAAAAAAGCGGTTTGTAACACACACTGAAAAGGGGTATAAAAAAAAGTTAAAAAAAAGCTATTGGGAAAAGAACAGAACAAGAGAGATTACAATGATATGGGGAATGACGATTGAAGGGCAACTGAAATATCAAAATTAGCATAAGTATGAGAGTAAATGCTCCTCCAGATGCTAATTAAAACAAAATCAATTCATATCCAAGCAGCATCTAAGCACACAACACATACGCACCAATCAGCTTCAAATTTACAACTGGGGATTGATGTAGACTAAAGAGGCACCTCAAGGTCCATCATGGCCATGTACTTCTGCAGTGGAACTTGATATTGGTGAATATTGTCCATCAGTTTCTTCTCCTGATAAGTCAAATGAGAAAATTTCAACAAGAATGATAACTGGTGATAAGATAGAAGGATCCAAAACACAAAGTTGATGTCGTTAACCTGAGGCTTTTGACTCATCGTCACTGGTGGAAGCAGACCACGCAGGTAATGAGCATCCCTCTCCTTCTCAGTGAATGCAAGCCCCTTGTTGTGGTGTGGGTCCCTTAATAAAGAATGATAACTGGTGATAAGATAGAAGGATCCAAAACACAAAGTTGATGTCGTTAACCTGAGGCTTTTGACTCATCGTCACTGGTGGAAGCAGACCACGCAGGTAATGAGCATCCCTCTCCTTCTCAGTGAATGCAAGCCCCTTGTTGTGGTGTGGGTCCCTTAATAAAGAATACCCACTGAAGCACACAATCAAAATAGGGGAAAAGAAAAAGAAGATAAATTAGCGATGGAAGACCATTACAATGATCATCAACAATGGCAGCATGCCAGATATACATGTATATATACATACAAGGCCAGAACTAAATAGAGACAATGGGGTGTGCAAAAAACTACTTATACACTGTTGAGTGGTAGTATATCAACACACACATTATCTTCGGATATTGGCAGGTTCTTCTCTGTAAAAAGATGCATAGTTTTCTCCACGTTTTCTATACTATATGTTATATATATGCATTCTGATTTAGTTCTTCACTTTCTAACCTCTCTCCCAACTTTCTCCCTTTGATTACACTGTACATATAAATACTGTACATATATTTCCAATAATAAGAAATCTAGCAATCCAAATATTGTATATACACTGTAAAAACAGTACACGGTATATCGAATCTGGCGCCCTGCCCACAAAATCTTGTTATGTTCCGTCATATATATACAACTATACAATTATGATTCTCTATTTCAAATTGTTGTGGCATGGAATATATTGGAACTGGAAAGAGTAGACAAGGAATGAAAATTTCCCTTCTGGTCTATGACACATAAATGGGAGAAAAATTTCGAGTCTTGTATCCAGTCCACTGGACCAGTCCAGTTCAGGTCATAGGCCCCCTTTTTTTTTTTTTAATTTTTTATTTCTGAATCGATTGATCTTTTGTAGATCATCCACAAAAAACAAAAACAAAAACAAAACAAGATTGATCAGATAAATTGTAGTACATGATAGTGGACCGGTCTACAGAAAAGCCGAGCTCTATAATCATACTCATCTTCAGAGTCAACCAAGTACAGAGTTGCTTTTATTTTAGATCAGTACAAATCAAAATTTTGGAAGTTTAAAAAAAAATAAAAATAAATAATCCAAGTTGAACGCCACATAAGCGTTACAAAATCAGAGCCTTTGCATGCAATCAACAAGTTCAAATCCAGCAAAATCCAAACCATCGCAGCATCAATTCACAACAAATTCAACCGTTTCATTCAAAATTAAAGAGTGAGATACGAGATTTTACAAGTCTACTAAAGAAGGAATTAGCCAAAAACCACATCAAATTACATCATCAATCATGAAGAGATGATCGGTAAGTGAAGGGTGAACAAAACCTGGCAACAGAGATAGTCCAGGGGGTAACGAGCTGGTCCTCGGTGGCCCAATCCTCACCGCACATGTCCTCAACGCCGCCAGCGACGGTGATGTCCTTGAGAGTACTCTCCATCGCAAACCTCCCACTTTCTCTCTCCTCCGAGCTCAGACAAACACAAACACAAGCCCTTGCTCTGCAATCGATAGATACAGATTCTCTATGTATGTATGTATAGGAGACTATAATATAATATACTCGACTCAAAATCAAATTGAAATGAGCAAGAGAAAAAAAATGAAATCGAAATCGAAATCAAAATCACTGAGCTTGATGCAGATCGACTTGATGCAGATAGGTTTACCTCTCAGTAAATGAAATCGATTCTGAAGCTTGATGTAGACATGTTTACCTCTCAGTGATTTCTATGTAAATGGAATAGGCAAACAAATTAAATCACTGAGATGATTCCAATCGATTCCTATTCTGAAATCACTCTGAGATTTAAGGGATCAGCGAGCTGATGCGAGAGTGAGCGAGAGATTTGAGGCATCTTCTTTCTGAGACTGAAGACTAAAGAATGAGAGTCTCAAGAGGGAGGGAGAGGGTGTGAGAGATTATAACACATTCGGAGGCGTTTTTTATCAGCTAAACGGTGTCGTTTTGATTAGCACAAAAAGCGACGTTTATAAAACGCCGTTAAATATTAAAAAAGACGACGTTTAAGAAAAAGCCTTTATATAAACGCCATCATAACAAACATTTCCTGTAACCCTGAAGGGAACGTATTCAACACACATTTTAAAGAGTGTGTACGTAATTATATTTTCAATATATATAAGGGTTAGTTGGGCTTATTCTCAATCACCTGGTTGTATATACATAACTCATTATGTTAGAAATGGGCGCCATGTGGCATGACCCTTATCAACATCTTGAACCTGATCCAAATGAGTTTTTGAATTTGAATTCAAACCTATTTGGATAACTACTCTAGATATATATCTATCATATACTAATATGGATATATGATATTGATATATGAGATTATCTCTTATGATATGGATAAAGGAGATAATTAGAATATATATCTGATATATGTTATATGGGTGATGTGAGTGAAAAACAACGTATGTTTGATCTTTTACCCATATACTGACTCTCTCCCAAAAGAAACGATTAAAGCCATTTGCACTGTGGTTTGTGTGGGTGATATTCAATACTGTAATATCACCCCATTGCTGGGTTGATTGACCACAAGTCAGAAGCACGCGATTTACCCAGAGATCCTTCAATTCAGACTCTCTATCGAAAATGTATGACCACTATTATTATTCCGCTGCGTCATTTTTTGTTTACATTGGTATCCGAGCATATCATGGGTATTTTCGTGTTTTTTCCTTTAATCATGTATATATTTTATATGTATATGTATACATTATATGCATGATTGTTTGATAAAGGAGAGGAAAAAAAAATCTATTTTTATTAGATTAAGAGCATAAATATTTTTTTTATGTTCATTAATGTCTTTTTCAATACCTTAAATGGTTTTATTTTTAAAAAAGGAGTCCGACAGTACAAAAATCGGACCAGAAAACACCCAGGAAGGCGGCGCGTGGTCTTCACGCGCCACCTGACGCCGTGTGCAGCAGCCACGCACTCCCACGCGCCCCCACGTGCTCACACGCGCCGTCACGCTCCGTCACGCGCCGTCAGCGGCGCTGTCCACGCTCGCGCCGTCTGCGTCACACACGCGCGCCGCGTGCTGAGCAGCGCGCCGAGCCGCGTCTGAGACGGTTCTGAGCCGCGCCGCTTTCCTCCTGCGGCTTGGCTGCTGATGCCTAAGGCACTGTTTGTTCTGTTTTTTAATTCTGTATCGCATTAAATTGTCATAATTAATTCATTATATATTTGTTTTATGTGTGGTTTGTACTGTTAGACTCAGAATTAATTTTCCTACATTCTGTAAAATTTTGAAAATTTTACGAAAATAAAAAATATTTTTTATGTGTTAATAAATCATTTTTTATGCTTTAAAATGATTCTGGTATTGCATAAATAATTTTCTGGGGTTGAAAATTTTTTTGTGGACTTCTGAAATGTTTTTTTATTTACTGGTATAATTGTTTCTGTTTATCAGTTTCTGGATTTTTTATTTCTAATTTTATGTGTATTAATTAGTTATTTAAAATTCCAGAATATTTCAGAAAATTTCCAGAAAATTTCAGAATGATGTATATTTTAATTATGGAATAATCTGAATGTTGTTTCTGTTTATCAGTTTCTGGATTTTTTATTTCTAATTTTATTTGTATTAATTAGTTATTTAAAATTCTAGAATATTTCAGAAAAATTCCAGAAAATTTCAAAATGATGAACACTTTAATTATGGCATAATCTGAATATTGAATACAGCATATTTCTTGGGTTTGTAATATGTTGCAATTAAAGAAGCATGATTAGTTATTTATTTATTTATTTAAAATTCCATTAGTAAATGAATATAGCATGAGTTGTTTGTAAATTTACTTTGAGATGCTATTGTATGGAATTTATCATGCTTTGTATATGCCATAAGTAGTGGGAGATTGTTTGATTATTTTTTGCGCATGGAATTAAATTAAATTTTGATAATTATCACTAGAGGCGCAAGAGATGATTACGAGCATAGCAAATTTTCGATCTTGAGACATGTGTAAAATTATCATTATTTAATTTAGATTCTTTTGCAGCAAAATTTTTTTTTGTGTATTGCTATCATTAATATCCCCTGCGCATTTGTTTACTCTGTATGTAGAAATGGCTGCTAAGTCAGTGGTGGTAGACTTAACTAAGGGAGAGAAATTGGATGGCGACAATTATGACATATGGCGCCGTAAGATCCAATACCTCCTTAATGAGCAAGAAGTGTTGACCACACTTGAACAAGTGATGGTTGAGCCAGAGCAGGGCAATACAGCTCAACATCGTCGTGATCTTGAAGCCTTTCAGACTTGGCGTAACAAAGATCGGTGTGCGCGCTTTACTATGTTGAGCAGCATGCACAACGACTTGATTAGTGAGTTTGAGCATTGCCTGACTGCATTTGAGATGTGGGAAGCTCTCAAGCAAAAGTTTGGTATTACCTCTTTGGCAAAGCTACGTGGGCTGACTATGAAGTTTGACTCATATCAGAAAAGGGCGCATCACTCGATGAAGTAGCATTTGAGAGTCATGTCAGCCATGATACGTGAGCTTGCGGCTGCTGGGCACAATTTGACTCAAGAGCAGCAAGTACAGGCTGTGATACGCTCTCTGCCAAATTCTTGGGAGCAGATGAAGCAGAACATGATGCATAATGAGAGTGTGAAAACATTCGAAGACATATCGCGTCATTTGGAGCTAGAGGCTGAGCGCCTTGAAGCGGCTAAGTCTGATGGTTCTGCTATGGTGATTGAGTCAAGCTCACGTAGGACTTCTCAGTTCAAACGTAGAAAAGCAAAAGGTGCCCCTAAGAAGCAAGCAGCAGCTGCGCTTAAGCCCAATGGCGCTAGAAATTTCAAGCGTAGGGGCAAGAGAGGTGGTAAGAAGGCAAAGGCTAAATTGACATGTTTTAACTGTAACAAAGAAGGACACTTCGCTCGGGATTGCCCTGAGCAGAAGAAGGTACTCCCTTACTTAATTTCTCGCATTCAATGCTTTGTGTCTAGTCAAGCATTAATTGCTCATTCTCCTCATTTTTGGGTTGTAGACTCTGGAGCAACAGACCACATCGCGAGGGACAGAGTAGGGTTCGTTGAGTATCGCCGAGTACCTACTGGGAGCAGAAAAGTTTACATGGGGAACGAGTCCAGTGTGGAGGTGCTTGGCATTGGCACATTCAAGCTGGAAATGCGACGAGGGCGCACCTTGTATCTTCATGATGTTCTTTATGCTCCGGATATTTGGCGAAACTTATTTTCAGTTATTAGCATGATGAGCCTTGGTTTTAGCTTTTGTTTTGAGAATAATGGTGTTAGCATTTATTTGGGAACAATTTTTTATGGTTTTGGTTATCTTTCAGATGGTTTTTTAGTTTTGGATGTGGATGATTCTAGTCTTAATAAAAATGCCAATGGCTCTGTTTCTAATATTGCATCTTTTTGTGATAATGATTCTATGAGATGGCATGCTAGATTAGGCCACATAGGGCAAGACATGATGACTAGATTGGCTAGAGAAGGTCTTTTAGGCCCACTCGCTAGAGTCACTTTGCCTACTTGTGAGCACTGTCTTGCTGGAAAGGCAACAAGGAAACCATTTGGGAAAGCCATAAGGGTATCTATCCCATTGCAACTTATTCATTCTGATATATGTGGACCAATGAATGTGAGGGCAAGGCATGGAGCCCCTTATTTCATCACATTTATAGATGATTGCACGCGTTTTGGTCATGTCTATTTGATTTCTCACAAGTCAGAAGCCTTGGATTGCTTTAGACGGTATGTTAATGAGGTTGAGAATCAATTAGACAAGAGCATTAAGGCTCTAAGGACTGACCGAGGACGTGAGTATCTATCTAAGCAATTTAAAGTGCTCTGTGAGAAAAAGGAGTTATCAGGCAATTGACAATTCCTAGGACTCCGCAACAAAATGGTGTAGCGGAGAGAAGGAATCGCACATTGCTTGACATGGTTAGATCAATGATGGCGCAAGCTAATCTTCCAATTTCTTATTGGGGAGATGCTTTGTTGACTGCTGCCTACGTCCTTAACCGTGTGCCCTCCAAATCAGTTCCTTCCACCCCATATGAGATGTGGACTGGCAAAAAGCCTGATTTGGGAAATTTGCGGCCTTGGGGTTCGGCAGCTTACATACACAACGCTTCTCATAAGTTTGGGAAGTTGGGCCCTAGAGGAAAGAAGTGTATCTTCATTCGCTATAGTGAGCATTCTAAGGGCTACGTGTTTGTTGGGGAGCATCCGGATGGAAGTGTGACTGAAATTGAGTCAAGAGATGTGGATTTCCTAGAGGAGGATTTCCCTAGCAGAGGTGAGGTAACTAGAGAAGTAGAACTCTATGAGATGGAGGATCTACTTGAAGGTGCACCTAGTAGTCTAGTAGAGAATGAGGAAACAATTCCTCAAGCTCCTAGGGACAGTGGGAGCGATCTACCTACCCATGGATTAGATCCAATGGATGAGGATTCTCAACTACGTAGAAGTAAACGTGGAGCTATACCCCGTCGTCGTTTTGAGATTGAAGGGGAAGCATTCATGATTGCTCTGAGTGATGAGATGGAGCCTAAAAATCTCAAAGAGGCTCTCTCATCCCCTGCTAGTAAAGAATGGAGTACTGCAATGGATGAAGAAATAGAGTCTATGAAGAAAAATCATGTCTGGGACTTGGTTGATTTGCCGCCAGGGCGCAAGACTATTGGGAACAAATGGGTTCTCAAAGTCAAGCGCAAGGCGGATGGTTCCATAGAAAGGTATAAGGCTCGCCTAGTGGCGAAAGGTTACACCCAACGAGAGGGTGTGGACTATGAGGAAACTTTTTCACCAGTTGTAAGGTTTGCCTCTATTCGCCTAATCCTGGCCATAGTAGCTCAGTTGGACTTAGAGCTATATCAGATGGACGTTAAGACTGCATTTCTCAATGGAGAATTGGATGAAGAGATCTATATGGATCAACCAGAAGGCTTTGTAGCAGTAGGTCAGGAGCGCGAAGTTTGCAAGCTTCAACGATTTATTTATGGCTTAAAGCAATCATCCAGACAGTGGAATCTGAGATTTCATCGAGCCATTGTTTCTAATGGGTTTACGATGATTGATGAAGATCACTGTGTGTACGTTAAGCGGTCCAAGGACATTTTTCTGATATTGTCATTATATGTAGATGACATATTATTGGCTGGAAATGACAAGGAGATGATTGTCGCCACTAAAATGTGGTTGTCCTCTACATTTGAGATGAAGGACATGGGTGAGGCAAGCTATGTGCTCGGTGTTAAGATCCTTAGGGATCGCTCTAGGAGACTTCTTGGTTTGTCTCAAGAGACTTACATTAAGACTATTCTAGAGCGGTTCCAGATGTAGAGCTACAAACCCATTGACACTCCTGTTGCAAAAGGCGAGAGCCTAAGCCTTGATATGGGTCCTAAGACTCAAGAAGAAAATGAAAAGATGGCCCGTGTTCCCTATGCAAATGCTATTGGAAGGTTGATGTATGCTATGATGTGTACACGTCCTGACATTTGTTATGCAGTCGGATTGGTGAGTCGTTACCAATCCAACCCAGGACCAGCTCATTGGAAAGCAGTTAAGAGGATATTACGATATCTTAGAGGGACTGCAGATTACACACTTTGCTACCAGAGTTCAGATCTACATCTAGTTGGCTATTGTGATGCTGACTGGGGAGGAGACCTAGATGAGCACAAGTCTACTTCAGGATATGCTTTCATGCTTAGCGATGGTGCTATTTCTTGGAGCAGTAAGAAGCAATCTTGTATCGCCTTATCGACTATGGAGGCTGAGTTTGTGGCTTGTTCATCTGCCGTTCAGGAAGCCGTGTGGTTGAGGAGATTCCTTCAACATTTGGATGTTGTCACACACACTTCAGACCCTGTGACTATCCATTGTGACAGCATGGCTGCACTCGCTTACGCTAAGGATCCTAAATACCACGGCAGAACCAAACACATTGATGTGAGGTTCAACTTTATCAAAGACATTTTGGCGCAGAAAGAAGTGATCCTAGAGCACATCCCTACGAGTCGCATGGTTGCGGACCCTTTGACTAAGCCCATTGCTAGAGATGTTTATCTTACTCATGTTAGGGCTTTAGGACTACGTAGGTGGTGATTTTTTTTATGTGTATTCAGTTGAACTCATTTTTTGGGGATATTTATGCCATTAGTATTCATATTTGTTTCTATTATACATTTATGTTTACTACTTTAAGCAATGGTTTGTGAATTAGCATACACAAAATAATTTAATTGATGTTAGCAGGCAAGATTGGCTCACTCACACGAGCAATCGCCCTTAGCGCTAGGTAGCGAGTAAGGATGAGACTAGAAGCTAAAATTATCCACTAGCTATGTCGCCTTGGTTGGAGCCAAGATGAGGTCTTGATTGGAGACCGACCATGGATATGAAAGTACCCACTTTTCATGATGTGCCTGTTATGGATAGCCAGATGCGAGATCTCATTTGATGCCTGAGAGGCGAGCAAATAGAGAATTCGAGTTAGACGCTAAGAAGCGACTTGTGCACTTAAGAGCGACTGGACTAAGATCTGTATAGTGTGTGAGTTTAACATCACTCTTTGGAAAAGTAACTCCACTATAACATGCATTCGTACTGCATGTGCTTATCGACCCGTTAGCGAGGTGAAAGAATGGATCCCTGCTTCTTCACCGTGTGAGTCCTAAAAGTCATTTTCCCTAAATGACTTCACTTTGTGCCTTTTGTGACCTTTGACTATGTCATAAGATGAGAAGTTGATGATCAGCTACTTTGGTATGTTGCCTGCGGTCATGTATGATTCGGCTTTAAGGGACATTACTGGGAAAGCGGTCAATTTCAAATTGAATGATATAAGGGTGAAGGGAAGAACATCTAGTTCTACATCTCTGCTCTATATTCACTGTCGACAACTCACATCGCTCTTTATAGGATGTTGATTGGGTGTGAATATAATGCGGGACCTAGGAGAGTCAAACATGCTCTTTGAGGGATTAGAGATGTTTTTGGACTGATGTAGCTAGATGGGTCTGGGTACATGAGACACTATTTTTGTTCTTTTGGGGTGATGTCTCTATGCTGACTCATATTGAGTTTCTAGTATAGAGCTCCCACTTGCAGGTGTTCTCAGCGGTCGCACGGTGCATTGGCTAGTATGAGATTGTTCATTTTTGGGGAGATTGAGATAGAGATGTGGCAGTGTCATGCCAACTCATGTGCGAGTGGGAGATGTTAGAAATGGGCGCCATGTGGCATGACCCTTATCAACATCTTGAACCTGATCCAAATGGGTTTTTGAATTTGAATTCAAACCTATTTGGATAACTACTCTAGATATATATCTATCATATACTAATATGGATATATGATATTGATATATGAGATTATCTCTTATGATATGGATAAAGGAGATAATTAGAATATATATCTGATATATGTTATATGGGTGATGTGAGTGAAAAACAACGTATGTTTGATCTTTTACCCATATACTGACTCTCTCCCAAAAGAAACGATTAAAGCCATTTGCACTGTGGTTTGTGTGGGTGATATTCAATACTGTAATATCACCCCATTGCTGGGTTGATTGACCACAAGTCAGAAGCACATGATTTACCTAGAGATCCTTCAATTCAGACTCTGTATCGAAAAGGTATGACCACTATTATTATTCCGCTGCGTCATTTTTTGTTTACATTTCAACAAAGCGTTGACTCTCGTAAACTCCTCTCTCTCTCTCTCTCTCAAAATATATAGAGGATGATGGCTAATTTGTCAATGGAGGGTTTTGTGGGGAATGGAGCTCTGAAGGAAGTGCTTCCGAAGCTGTTAGAAGAAGGTTGGGATGATGTATCAACCTTGAAGCTTATGAATTCCGCTGATATGGATGCAACATGACTCAACTACAAAAGGTCCTTTTACAACTTACTTCTAATTTGTTTTATTTTTATTCATTTTTTGTGGGAAAATGCAGTGACTTAATAAAAATTTTAACTTTTTATGAGCTGAAAAAAAATATTAACGCATTTGGGAATATTTTTTTAAGTTATATCTAAAATCGTGAAAAGTTGAAGTGTTTGATTTTATTTTTATTGATTTTTTGACTTCATTTTTTAAAATAAAATAATAAAAAAAACTAATTGCCAAATGGTGTCTCAATAAGTTTTAAAAATAATCAAATAAATGATAAAATTTTATAAATATTAATAATTTTATTTTTATTTTTTTTCATAAATCTCATAAAATTTTGAAACTATCAAATGGTAATTAATTTTCCCTTTATTTATGATTACTTTACCTTTTAATGATGAAAAAATTAGTGAAATATCATTCTTCAACTTTAAATAGTAAGAGAGGTTCAATATATATATTTTTCATTAGCTAAGGTTCCTTAATAAAAAAATTATGTGATCATACTAAAAAAATTTCAAAATTTCTATGTGAAAATGTTATGTGACCTCAACTATTATGAAAAAACTGTATGTTCTTTATTTTATAAAATTTTAATATCAAAAATTTTAAATTAAAAATCACTTTAATGATAATCTCTTTGATGAAACTATTTTCAAGAGTAGTTTTATCATGCAAATTTTTTCGAAAGAGTATTTCTCAAAAAAAAAAAAGACTTCAAATAATGGTGATTCTATTTTAATCAGTTATTAATTATTTTAATAAATTAAACGCTACCTAAAAGTTTTTCATGGTTAATTGACTCTATAGGATGCATTGGAAACGAGATCATACCTGCATGATTGCTCTTTAATGCAATATGGAGACGTACTAGAGGCTTCTGGGAAATCCCTTGTCGAGCTTCTTAAGTTAAGCACTTATGAACTTTCTGCTGAGTTTGGTATGAAGAGAGGTCATATTGTTCGTTTCATGAACAAAAAAGGAACCAACTATGCTTGTGCAGCAGTAGATCCTTTGCTAGAGGCACCACATGCTCTCCCTTCAAGCACAAAAACCACACCTTCCCGATATTAACCATGGTGAGCTTATTTCTATCAACTCCATAAATATAAATATAAGAAAAATTATATTGATAGTCTTTATATTTTTTTTTAAAAAACTTTTTGTGTCATTTTGATCTTGTCATTTTAATTAGTTTAATTTTGACTCTTAATTTTAAATTTTAAGTCAATTTAGACCAATTGATGACGTCGATTAGGATTTTTTAAGGAGTAGATTCCTTCCAATTCATAATATGGACTGAAAGGTGATGTCCATCTAGGCCCATAAAATCTCACCACAGATCTTATTTCAATTATTCAAAATCGTTCATTTTATCAGATAATTCATTTTTATCATATATACACAAAAATTAAATTGATTCGATAATCTTAATCTATTTAATTCATCGTGTTTGATTAAAAAATAAATGAATAATTTATTTTAAAAATAAGTGGTCCTTATAAGCAAAAAAAAGATCCGAACTTGGACTTCTGTTACAAAACAATCGCCGCGTTGGGGGTTGGCCAATTTTTCCTATACATATTAATTCCATTGGAAAGACCATTATAAAATAAATGCAGCAAAGACAAATAATGAGAACATATTGTCCATCTGAAATGGTATGGACCCCAAATGATTTATCAAATTTTTTACTAAATTTCTCACATATGTGAGAGGTTTAGTAGAAAATTTAGTAAATTATTTGATTTTGTGTGAGTCCTGCACCTATATGAGAGATTTAGTAGAAAATTTAGTAAATCATTTGGGGTGTCTAGCATAATCCTTCTTTAATTGCATCTATTTTTATATACTTTTCATAATGAAGTTTTATTAAATTTTTTTTTATTTTTACCATAAAACTAAATGCCCTTTATTAAATGACATTCGTGACTTCTTCTTTTTTTCTTTTTTTAATTTTTAAATTTCAATCATAATTAAATTATATGGGATAAGGAAAATGAATCTAAAAATTATAAAAAAAAATATTTAAAAAATCCATATTAACCAGAAAAGAAATTTTATTTTTAAATAACATTTTGTAGATTTTTTTAATTTTTAAATATCCTTTATTTTCAATTATAATTTTACTATATGCCATAAGAAAAATGAATCTAAAAACTATAACAAATATAAAAAATAAAGGGCGTGTAAAAAGTTTATAAAACAAAACCAAGAAATGTCAATTAAAAATAGAAAGGCATTCACTTTTATAATAAAAAATGTTGTAAAAAAATATTTCATTATTAAAATTACATAAAAATATTAAAATAGAGAGAATTAGGGAAAAAATAATGTTATATGTACCAATTAATGTACACATTAGTGTACTAACAAATGATGTGACATCATTTGTATGGTTTTGGATATTTGTAACTTGTATAATAAATGTGGTCAATAATAATATCATAACACTAGTTAGTATACTAGTGCGTACACTAATTGGTGCATATAGCACCACCGAAAATAGTAATTTGATCTCTAATAATATAACATTTATAAAATTTATAATTTTTTTTTAATAATAATGGCATTAGTTAAGATGATTTAATGCATGTTAATTAACAAAACCCTTTGATTAATGGGTAATGAATAATGCTATATGTACCAATTAATGTACACATTAGTGTACTAACAGATGATATAGCATCATTTGTATGATTTTAGATATTTATAACTTGTATAATAAATGTGATCAATAATAATATTATAGCACTAGTTGGTGCACTAGTTAGTACACTAATTAGTGCATGTAGCAATTAGTGCACTAATTAGTGGTGCTACATGCATCAATTACTGTACTAATTAGTATATCAACACTAGTTATGACATTATTATTGACCCCACTCATTATACAAATTATAAATATCAAAAACATTTTAAATTATGTCATATCATCAATTGATATACTAATTAGTGCATTAATCAGTTCGTATACCATTAGTCTTTTGGTAATAAGTGTCCTTAAGAGCATCTCCAACGGTGAATTTTTTTTTTTACCAAATCTGAGTAAAAAATGACCAATTTCACCAAATCCGATACCACTCGCTCCAACGGTGCATCAAATCCCGTATCAAATCTCGTGGGTCAACCGGTTGGTCGACCGGTGGGTCGACCGGTAAGCGTAAATATTTTTTTTAGAACGCTATGTTTTTTAGAATATTTCAATGATGAAACAATTGTTTCTTTAATTTGATTGGTGAGGAAGATGTTTGGGTCGGCAATCAAATGAATGAATATGTGCATATCTTGGTGAGGAAGATGATTTCTTTAATTAAAGCAATCAGATGAATCTGTGCATATCTCAGCAATCAGCAATTAGCTTTCATTTGGGTTGACTGGTTGGTTGACCGGCCGGTCGACAAAATAAATTTTTTTTTTTTTTACCTGTTTGAACTTTTTTTGATCGGTTTGAACCCACCAATTGTAAAGGAAATCAGTCGACCGGTTGGTCAACCGGCCGGGTAACCGGTTGGTCGACCGGGTGCTCCCTCCAACGGTCACCAACAGTGTTTTGGTGAAATCAGTATCTTTTCGTCAGTTTGATGAATTGTTTGATGAAATCTCAATCTGATATCGATTTGGTGCAACCGTTGGAGCAGTGAACAGTAGCTTTTTCATCAAATTTTGAATTTGATATCAACTTTGGTGAACCATTGGAGATGGTCTAAGGAAGCATTAATTCCTCTTAACTAGGGGTGTAATTTTAGCCTGTGGCCCGCGGGCAGCCCGAAGCCTGCCCGCGGCTCGAGGTGGGCCCGGCCCGTTAAGGCCCAAGCCCGAGCCCAGCCCGAGGCTTTGGGCTAGGGCCTGGGCCATCGTTTTGAAGCTTGCTCGGCCCACCCGATGCCCAGTGTTATTTTTAATAGAAAATAATAAAATTTTCATGGAAAAAATTTAAAAAATTGTTTAGGCACGCTCAAGCCCAAACCCAAGGGCCCGGCCCAGTAGCCCCGTCCAAAGCCCGAATGGCCTTGGGCCTATGTGTAATTTCCTGGCCCATGGGCTGGCCCGGCCGGGACAGATTTTTTTGGCAAGAACCCGACATGGGCCCGGCCCGAGCCCGGATAGGCTGGGTTGGGCCAAAATTATACCCCTACTCTTAACAAACTTCACCGTCATAGAAAATTGAAAAAATTATAAATGCTATATTGTTATTTTGTTAGAGAACAAATTACGAGAAATTATACAATGAGCAAGTCTAGATAGTGCTCTAAATAAAGAGTTAATGGTCTAATTTATGAGACCCATTACTTTTGTATTATAATTTTAAAAGATAAATTGTTAAGTGTCAACTTGTAAATCAAATGAATAATGTTATATGCTCTAATTAGCATATTAATTAGTGTATTAATTGATGATGTCACATATTTTAAGAAGTTTTTACTATTTATAATGTGATTAATGAGTGGAGTCAATAATAATGTCATAACTAATATTAGCGCATAAGTTAGTACACTAATTAGTGCATGTAACACTACCCAAATGAAATAGAACATTACTCCAGAAGCATTAAATATTTCTTCCAAACTACACTTTTGTTTAATTTCCTCTATTTTAATATTTTTATATACTTTTCATAATGGAATATTTTTTTAAACATTTTTTTTATTATATAAGAGAATGCCTTTATTTTTAAATGATATTTCGTGATTTTTTTAAAATTTTTAAATGCCCTTTATTTTTTATATTTGTTATAATTTGTAGATTCATTACCATATAGTTTAATTATAATTGAAAATAAAGGGCATTTAAAAAAAATAAAAATCCAAAAAATGTAATTTTAAAAATAAAATTTCTTTGTTGATTAATATTATGAATTTTTTATATATTTTTCGTTAAACCATGTAGTTTAATTACGATTGAAAGCAATAATTGAAAGTAAAAGAGCATTTAAAAATAATAAAAAAAATCCATGAAATGTAACTTTAAAAATAAAATTCCTTTGTTGATTAATATAATGAAATTATTTATATGTTTCTAATTTTTAGAAAAAAAATAACAAATATAAAAAAATAAAGAGCATTTAAAAATTTAAAAAAAAATCACAAAATGTCATTTAAAAATAAAGGATATTCACCTGTTTAATAAAAAATGTTTAAAAAAAATTTGATTAGGAAAAGTATATAAAACTATTAAAATAGAAAAAATTAAAGAAAATGGAAGTTTGGTCTTTAACAATATAATATTTATAATATTTTCAATATTCTATGGTAGTGGAGTTATTTAAGAGGATTTAATGCATCCTTCTAAGGGTACTGATTAACAAAATACATATAACATTTTCAGTCTTTTATGATAGTGAGGTTTATTAATATAATTTAATCCATTCTTAACAAGTGACCTAACCCTTAATCTAATTAGGATTACGATCCCCTCCGGTTTAGATGTTGGACGGGAGTGAGTTGTTTGGATCCGTGGGGTCTATCATAGGTCCCGTTTTGATTATCTGAACCATTCATTTTGTCGGGTACTTCGTCTATTTCATCAACAAAAAAAAATAAAATAAAAAAATAGGTCAATCCAATAACTGTAACTTATTCAATTTATTGTGTTTGTCAGTAAAAAAATATATGATTTATTTTTAAAAACACAATTGTTATCTTTTTTTTTAGTGAAAAATTGAAAAAATTATAATTATCAGATCAACCTAATTTTTTTTGTGGATGAAATACACGATGTGCCTAATATAATGAACTGTTCGGATCATCAAAGTGGGGCTCGTGATAGGTCTCACAGGCCAAAACAACTCCCTCCAGTCCATCCTCCGTCTGATTAGTACCAGTAATGTTGCGCACACTATAAGAAAAAGCAAATTTCGCTACTAAAAATAGATTTTTCGTCGCTGAAAGTAGCAGAATTGGCGACTAAAATTCAATTAGTCGCCAAAAGTGAACACTTTTGGGCCAAGTTTGGGAAGACTAAATAAGTGTACTTTTTGTCTTTTTGGACTAAAAAATTGAGGTTGAAAATATAGATGTTTGGGTTAACTTTTTGACTTTTTTGGGAAAAATGTGTAATAAAAAATTGTAAAAATGGATTTGTAGAGTAAAATTTGAATTGGGAGTTGTGCAGCCGTAATTGTTGACTTTTGGTGAATAGTGTTAACTTTTTAACTTTTTGAGTAACTTTTTAACTTTTTAGATTATTTTGGGTATCCCAAACTTAGCCTAAAACAGTTTAGTCGCCAAATGTAGGGGTTTTAGGGACTAAAAGTCAATTTAGTTGCCGAATGTAGGGATTTTAGTGACTAAAAAAATTTTAGTAGCCAAAAGTGAAGGATTTTGGCGACTAAAAACATTTAGTAGCCAAAAGTATAGGTTTTGGCGACTAAAAAATAGTTTGGTTGCCAATTATACGTGTTTTACCGACAAAAATCAATTTTGTAGCCAAAAGTGAAGCTTTTTGGCTACTAAAAAAAATTTAGTAGCTAAAAGTCAAGAATTGCTGACTAAAATGCAGTTTAGTCGCCCAAAGTAGAGGTTTTGGCGACTAAAATTCAGTTTAGTCGCCAAAAGTGCTATCCTTAGGCGGGATTTAATTCTTTTAGCGACAAAAAAGAAATTAGTAGCCAAAAAATATAGAATTTGCGACTAAAATTAAGATTTAGTCGCCAAAAGTGCTATCCTATTTTTTTTAGTAAATAATTTATTTTTTACATAAAATATATTAAATAAAAATAATTATTTTTAGGGAAAATTACAAACACCTCCCCTGAGGTTTGGTGAAAATACAGATTCCCCCCTGAGGTTTGAGAAATTACATCCCGCTCCTTGAGGTTTATATTTCCATAACAAATTGCCCCCTGAGATTTTTATTTTCATACAAATTCCCCCCTAATTTTCCCTAATTTGTTATGAAAATTTGACCTTCAGAGGGCAATTTGTAATTTCTCAAACCTCAGGGGGGAATTTGTATTTTCACCAAACCTCGAGGGGGGTGTTTGTAATTTGCCCATATTTTTATATATATAGTTTTGTATTAATACCGGTCAATATAGTATATAGATAATATATGTTGCATTAATATTCATGTGATGTTGTAGTGGCATAGTGGGGAGAGAGTGTTGGTAAAGGTTGAGAATGTTGGGAGGTTGATGGTTTGAAATTTGGGAATAGCAGAGGCAAATTTTTTTTTTTTTTTTTTTTTTCTGAAAAATGCTTTTGGCGACTAAAGTCTGTGGTCGCCGAAAGATTGGCTATTGGCGACGAAAAGTTTAGTCGGCAAATGTATAAATAATAAAAAAAAAATTCACTATTGGCGACTAAAAGTTTAGTCGCTAAATGTATAATTTCCAAAAATGGAATTGACTATTGGCGATGGCGACAAATTCTTTGGTAGTTGAAGACCTGTATATTGCTGACTAATAGTTTTTTAGTCGCCAAAGGTATTCGCGACGATGTATTCGCCACAAAACCGGCGACTAAAATATTTAGTCTGGGAAAGTGAAAATTCGACATTTGGCGACTAAAAATTTAGTCGCCAAATGTGTATTTTCTTGTAGTGGCAAACAGAGGACCAAACGCAGAAACTATTCATTTGGATGACCGGCCGGATGACCAGGTGATCGATTGGATGATAAGATGATAGTCGCGATCGACGAGCTTTGGCCGGTCAACAAGCTTTGGTGGGTCAATTGCCCGATCATCCGGCCGTTCACCTAAATGAACAGTTTCTGTGTTTGATTCTATGTTTGGTATTTTATTTGCATATCATTATTGAAATAATACGCATTCATGGGAGCCAGCTGTATGTTGTTGTTGGCTGTAATGATGAACGAGTTAAGCTTATGACAAGGAGTAATGCTAGGGACTTCAAATGTTTTACCAAATGTCTTATCAAATATCTCATATGAGTGTGAGATCCATATAAAATTCACATTGTATGAGTCTTATACCTATGTGAGACATTTAGTAAAATATTTAAAATTTCTAACATTTTTCTATGATAGGCTAACCTCAATCAAAACACTTTCTCAGTTATTTTCTGTCATTCTACTGTTTTTTTCTTAATAAGCTTTTAATTCTACCATTGCACAGACCTATAAATTCTAGCAGCTATTATTTTCATTTATTTTTTATGGGGGTAGCAGCCATTTGAATTGCCCATTTCATAGTAGTACTTCATCATGTGTGCATGATACGTTTATGCATTTTTGCTTTGGGCTTACCACTGGGCAACGACCCACTGATTAAATAAGAAAAATTATTTATAAGCATAAGTTTTTTGATTAATGTAGCAATAATATTCTGAAAATTGTAACTCGCAAGGGTAGCTCAGTTAGTTGAGGGCAAGGGACCAGGAACCTAAGAGTTTGCTCCTCTCTAGATCTCAGGTTCGAATCCCACCCCCAGCTGGCTACTGGCGGGCCACTGCGTTTTTGCCCGGTCGATCGGCTCAGGGCCCCGAGATTAGTCGAGGTGCGTCACTCCGAAGGGGTGCTGGCCCGGATACTCGGTTATCAAAAAAAAAAAAAAAAAAAAAATTCTGAAAATTGTAACTCACAATAAGAATATATGCTTTGATTCGACATGAAAAGACCGCGAAAGACCACACCACTTTTTATCTAAATTTATATTAATAGAATTTACAACCAAAGAGTAATGACAGGGTTGAAGAGTTTGGGACTGGGGCAAAAAGAAAAAGAAAAAGTGGTGGATCATACATACATACTACTACATATATATATATATATGTTATTTCAGTTCTGCAAAAGTCAAATAGCCACAAAATTCATAACAGTCTCACTAATTCGTATTCTCCTTCCCATTGCAGTCACCATGGATGTTAACTTGTACGAGGCTGTCATGGAAGGCAAAGTTGACGTCCTTAGGCAACACATTGATCAAATTGATAACCAAGTCACCCCCAATAACAACACTGTTCTTCATGTCGCAGCCCAGTTTGGCCGATTACAATGTGTGAAAGAGATCTTAGAAGAGTGTCCCGTGTTGTTACGTCGGGTGAATAACAAATGCGAGACTCCTCTTCACTTTGCGGTGAGGGAAGAACGCTTGGATGTAGCCAAAGCACTCATAGATTGTGTGAAGGAACTGGACCGAGAACTTGAAAGTGGGGGCGGAGCAGCCAAGGAGATCTTGAGGGCGACAAATGAGGACAAAGACACAGCCTTGCACATGGCAGTGCGGAATGAACACTTGGATTTGGTCAAATTGTTAACAGAAGAAGATCCAGAGTTTCAACATCCAGCCAATAATGCTGATGAAACTCCACTATACCTGGCTACTGAGATAGGATGTGATGATGTGGTGTCTGCGATCTTGAGAACTTGCACATCGCCAGCATATGGTGGCCCTGGTGGTAGAACGGCATTGCACGCAGCAGCAATAAATAAGAGCCTGTTTTCTGAGAAAAGTAATATAGTATTCTTCTCCTCAAACCCTTACTCTTTAGTTGCAGTAATTATTGATATTTCATAATAATAGAATCAAAAAATCGCTTTGGAATAAAAATAAAAATAAAAATGAAGTTCCATGCTGAAAACAAACAGGAATTGGAACAATGATATGCTTAATTGTCAGCATAAAACAAGAATTCAAATTCACCAAATGTTGTAGGAGATTTCTGACACAAGGGGGACAGAAGTGTATAGAACTAATAGGGATTGACAATGTTGCCAAAATTCAAGAAAGATTGAAGCATGGTTTTGTTGCTAATATATGTATTATTTTATCCTTATTACCTTTTATTGGTTCAGTTTCAGATCAAATCATGAGAAGATTGTTGGAGTGGAAGCAGGATCTAATCAAGGAAGCAGATGAGTACGGATGGACACCACTTCATTATGCTGCCTGCTGTTGTAATGTAGAGGGAGTTAGATAGCTACTAAAAATGGATAAATCAGCTGCATACATTACTACTGCACACAAAGATGACGAAAAGGCAGCTCTTCATATAGCTGCTGCTGAAGGTTATAAAAGCCTAATGAAAAAGATTTTGTTACAATGTCCAGATTGTTGGGAGATGGTCAATGGAAAAGGACAAAATGTTCTTCACGTTGCCATGGATATGGAAGAGAAAGACGCGATTGAATTTATCAAAGAAAACCCATGGTCAAGCCATCTTAAAAAACAGAAAGACATTGAAGCAAACACACCTCTCCATCTGTTGTACCTGTATGGCGATGTTACTTCTGCTTCAGTGCGTCTGAAATATGCAACAAAAAAATGGTGCAATAGAGAATATGAATGGCCTTTCAACAATAAAAACATGACGCCCGATGATATACTATGGTAAAAATTTCAGGTAACGATATGCCAACCTTGCTGCACATGGCATGTTTTCTTATGGCATGCAACATATATATATATACGGAAAATGTTTGGTAGATCAAAATTTTGTAGCTCAAATGGCTTAAATCTGTCAAAACGACGTCGTTTTATGTTATTTGAGCCATTTGAGCCACAAAATTTTGAGCTACCTAGCATTGTTGATATATATACATAGGGAGAGGCTCATCTCCAGTTGGGATACCCAACCTCCAACATGTTTTTTTTATAGATAAAATACTCAATGTGGCTTATATAATATAATGAACGGCTCGAATCATCAATGTAGGCTCCATGATGGGTCCACGGAGCCTGAACAACACCCTCCAGCCCAATTTGGACGGGAGAGAAGCGGTAATATGTAAGGTTTGTCGAGTACTTCACCACTATAAAAAATTATATTAATCGGATATCGATAGTCACTTGATCAAATCATATTTGAATAAATAATTTATTTAAAAATCATACTTATCATTGACATAAATGTGAGCTGATCAAGTGGTTATTGATATCCGATCAACGTGATTTTTTTAGAGGGATAAAATATTCGACGAACTCTACATATTAAATAATTTAAATTATCGATACGGACTCTATAATGAGCTCACAGAGACTCAACAATATTCTCCAGTCTGATTTAGATTAGAGAGAAGTTGTGGGCATATATATATATATTATACGGTTGAGAAGCAAACTTTTCACTTTGCTTTGCCTTGTGCCACATTATCCTACGCATACATCGAACGCACTACGCAATATGTTGACAATTCCTTCTTAGCCATATTATATATTGGATTTGGGGAGGGTATTTCCCGACTTAGATCAATTTTTAGATTTTTTTTTTTTTGTTCTATTGAGAACTAAGGAGTGTGTATATGCCATCTTCTTGAGTCTTTAGGGTGTATATGCCTTTCTTTTTGTGAAAAATTATTATTTAGTACTAGTTTAATAAAGTTATAACAGATTCACGAAAATATTTATAATTTTAATTATTTTTTTTGGTAGAATTTAGTAATTATTAGTAATTATTTTTTAAAATTTACACTGAAATTTTATCTTCTTTTTATGTGGTTGTTGAGGCATAGGATAGGGCTAGGCTTGGCTATTTTTTACATGAATAATATCCGATTTTCATGTTTTTCTAAAAAAATTATATTATTATTATTATTAGAAAAGAAAAAAGACTATATTTTTTCCCCTCTTTTCAAGGTTTCGTCGAAGATTATTAAAAGTTCAAAATTTTCCAAAGAAATAGAAAATAAAAATAAACATAAAACTCTTAGAATTAAATAAATCACCCTATTTAGTTTTAAGTTTTCAAAAATAGTTTTTTTGAGTTTTCAATTGATATTTTTGTATTTTTAATGATTTTTTAAAATATTTTAATCAATTTTTTTTTGAATTTTTAGATCCACTTAATTTTAAAGTAAAGTACTTGTACAAAAATATTTAATAAATTCATTGAATAAAATAAAATATGAAAATGTATTGAAATTTTTGTTTTTAAAGTTTTTTTGTATTTGGCAAATTTTTTAATTTTTTTCATAAATATTATAATTTTTAAGTGTATTTTGATTTGGTGTATCTAAAAACTAAAAAAATTGTATAAAATATTAAAAAAGTTCAATAAAAATAAAAAATACAAAAAACAAAATTCGAAATCTTCTGAAAAGTGGACTCAATTTATTTTCTGGAACAAACATGGTGATGATTTTTGTAATTTTACATGACCCTGCATAGTGATGGCACATTTTGGTTTTGGAAAATAATATACAAACTCAATTTTTAGACTTTTTAATATAAGTGAGATAATTAGTTAATAATTAGAAAATATATGAGAGACAAACAACACATGAGAGTGATTGGTTGATTGATTATTGAATTTGAAATTTTAAGCATTTTTCATTTTTCGTATTTTTTTGTTTTTAGTAAATATTTTTAAAATTTTAAGTATTTTTTTTTTACTTTTTTAGATGCATGTATCTAAAAAGTAAAATATTTGTGAAAAAATATTTCAATAAATTAATAAATATACAGAGATACGAAAAATATATTGAATTTTCGTTTTTTTTTTTTTATATTTTTGGTATTTAGTAAATTTTTTAAAGATTTTTCTCACAAAAATTATATTTTTTAAGTGAATTTATGTTAGGTGTGTCTAAAAATTAAAAAAATTCAGAAAAAAACAAAAAAAAATACAGAAAATAAGAAAATATAATTTTCTGAAAAGTATTTTTAAAAAATCCAAACCAGGCAAAGTGACTAATTTTTTTTTTTTTTCCACGACTTCTAATAGGAGTAGCCTTGATTGATTTCCAAATGTTTAAGATTCTTTTATTTTCTAAAAAACTCTACCTTTTTTTCTTTACTTGTGTTTATTTTATAACCTTGCCTTTGACCTGCTTAACCAACTGGACTACTTGCAAGTTTTGAATAACATCTCACAAAACTCATTTTGTGGATCAACCATATAAACTTTTATTTTCTGTTCCAAAAAAAAAAAAAACCATAGAAACTTTTATTTATTCATTGATTTTTTTGTCAAACAGTATGATCATACATTAAACAGGGCATTCATACTCTCCGAATGGATAAGATAGGAGGAGAAAAAATCCCAACACTCTCTAGCCTTCCCAACAGCTCCTTTCTTAGCAATGAAATGAGCCATGCCATGTAATAATACCTTTGCACAAAACTAAATACACAATATGCAAAAGGTTGTTCATAATTCTAATATCGGATCAACTTAATTTTCTAAATAGATAATCTGTTTGATAGAACTTACAAATTAAACAATTTAAATCAAAAAAATAGACATCAAGACTAGTGTACCCACATCCATAAAAACTAGACCATCTAATTCAAAACTTCGACCGGAGAAACCAATTTTTGAGGTGAAACCAGTTTCCACTACAAGGACCCATCGAAGTCCTTCACGAGCAGCAATGACTCAGCCATTAAAGCATTATGCACCCACGGAACTTTAGCCAATGAAGTTCCAAGCTGCCAAGAAAGAAATTGGTTTTTTTGAATTTTTGCAGTTTGAGTTATTTCAGTTTAGTATTTTTTAAAAAAATTATATTAAATTTATTTACTTTTAAATCTATCTCAACTAAATGATCCTAAAGTTCAAATAGATATACATACATATTTTTAAAAAGTTCTGAAAATAAATATAAAAAACAAGATAGTTTTTAAAAGTCTGTTATTTGATAAAAATTGACTTACTTTCATCTATAGTGATTTTTCTCAAAATTGAGTTGAATTTATTTATTTATTTATTTTTGAAATTGTCTTGTTGATAAGAATCTAAAAGCAAAAAAAAAAAAAAAAAAATTGATTTGAAATTTAAAAAATTTCAGAAAAACATAAAATAAGTTGACATTTTAATTTTAACCAAAGGAAGCCTAACCACAAAATGTGATTTACACCCATATTTGAGGGTGTATATTGTCGAAGTACCCTTTTTGTGTATATCAATTGTACGCCATTTGGAAGAACTTGAAATCAAATTTTATGGTTTAATAAAAGAAGAAGAAGAAAAAAAGAAAGTATATGAAATGCCTTTACTTACTCATTAATATATAATTTAAAAGTGATAAATTCTTTTCTCTCTTTTATGGCCTTTAGAATTCTAGTTTTTGCATTGCCTTTATTGAGTTTAAATGTGAAGAAAGTGAATGAGTCAATTGGTGGTTTAGTGTTGGGCTTTGTAGAAATTCAGATTCATCACAATATATTATTTGGTTTGGCTTTCCAAATTGATCATAACAAAAAAAACAGGATTCCCAGTTAGTGAGATCGGAAATTTGTGGTGGGAGAAATATAGTCAGCCGGGATCAAGAGTTGATAACAAAAATAAGGGCTCTTAAAGAAGAAAATCAGAAAAATCTTAAACAACGAGGGAAAACAAAATTAGAAGCAATCATGAAAATGAGTGAGACCCATTTAATAATGGCAACACTCATAGCAACCATCAGCTTTGCGGCCGGATTCACGATGCCTGGAGGTTATAATTGTTGGAGAAAAATGGTTGAATGAGAAATTGCTTTATAAATGTGTATATATAACTCACACATTTAAGCCTCATCAGTTTTACAAAATTGATTGGGCAGTTTTGCTAGCATTAGTTGCCAGCTTTGATGGCTAGAGGCTCCTCCCCTCTCCCTCATGGTGTATAAAAGGAGGCCCTATTCCTTGAAAACATATATAATTTTTTCTTGGCATCCATACCCTGTCAGTCTACTTTTCCTATAATTTTCTTCCTGAGAGAGAGTGCTGCCGTTATCAGTTCGCTAAACTAATCAGAAGATGCTTCTGTTGTAGCTGGTAAAAACCGTTGTATCCTAGGAAGTAGACGCCGGCGTACCTCCAGCACCCAACGGTGAGGCGGCGAATCTATTTTAAGGAGACTGTGGTATCACACAGGCTTCGGTTTGCTTCCTTTAACCATTTTATATTTTATCTGTATTTTATTTAGCATGTTATATTTTTTGGGATTGAAGGTTTGTTTTGTTCATCTCATAATTTTGCGATATGCAATGTGAAATTATGTAATGTGAGTAGTTTTTCCCAGCAAACTTAAAATAGATTCGACGTTTATCATAGAATTAGATTAATAGATTCATAGGTGTGTGTAATAATTTTGCATGTAATAGGCCACTATTATCAATAGGGTAGAAGAGTTCCATTGGTGCAATGTTAATTCACTGTATTTTCTAATTAATTTATTAATTTATGGTGTACCGGTTTATGCCTTGTATTTCTAGATTTACATGCTTCTAGTTTACATGCTTCTAGTGTACAATATAACTTACATGTTCATTTTTGTTTAATTTTTAGTGTAATTTACATTTCTAGCATGTTTATTAGGTAGTAAATTTACATGTAACTTGTACCTATTAATTTTTAATTTAGGTGTGTGTAGACACCCCATTTTTGACCGACCTTAAGACTCAGACATCACCGATTGAGCGCTCGGTGATATTGCATATTGTGCTCATTCTGAGGTTGCGGAGTCCCGGCTACGAGCCTTGCCTCCAGACTTCCGGACTCTTTTGTGCTTTGCCTCGGTTTGCGAACCAGGCTCGGTTTTCTCTGTTTCTCGTCCCAAAGGGAGGGAGAGGTCTCGTAGACCATCTTTCAGTGGCCGTGGGCTACGTTTCGTGGTCATAGGCCATTTTTCCCATTTTGGAGCCCGGTTCCCGGTTTTCGGAGCCATCAAGCCGTGTGCCTCAGTTCGAGACCGCTTAACTACCTCCGTTTGCTCCAGTTTTTGGCATGCATATTATTTACTCCCTTTTGAGGGACATTGTGGTCCGAGAGACCAACTTCGTGGTCGAGCACCACTCTCGGTGCCTAACAGCCCACTTTCGGGGCCCCGAACTGCGTGTTTCGGCTCCCGAACCTTCATTCTACATTTTTGGGCTCCGACCCAAACTTGATAGTGTTTTATTTTGAGCCCCTCTTCAACTTTGTGAAAGGGCTCTCGGCCATTTGGGACACGCAGCTATCACTTGCCCCTTTAGCTCACCTTTCGGCCATTTTGGGTGGAATTTTGAATCCGAATTTCCCCCCCTTTTTTCCCCCTCTTTGCCATCCCTTTTTGTCCATAAAACCAGAGCTCCAGCTGTATTTTTTTGGGTTAGAAGACTTTGGTTTGAGTCTCATATATACAATCTCTCTCTCTCTCTCTCTCTCTCTATATTTCAAGCACCAAAACCCTAAAAGTCCTATACCATTTCTTCACCACCACCTAGCACCACCACCACCACCACTCCATTTCCAGCAGCTTGGAGGTCTTCTCAGAGGCTAAGAGGCAGCAAACTTGGTCCAAGAAGTTGCTAAAGATTGGTCTACAAGGGTGAGTTACCATTTCCCTCTTTTTAGCTCTTTTTTTTGCAACATTTCTTAGCCTCTCTTTCTTGTATGTTTGAGCTCCGACCAAAACTGAAAGTAGCCATGTTTTGAGCTTGTTTTCATCTTTCATTAAGGGTCTTACCCTGTTTGGGACTTCCTATTACCACTTGCTTCACAATCTCTCTTGTATGCCTATATATTGCATGATATTTTTGGCCTATGAGTAATCTGTTTTGAGGTATGTCATAAACTGATAAGTTGCTGATTTTGAGCCTTTCTTTAACATTGAAGAAGGGATCATCACTGTTTTCTATTTCCATGTGCTACTTGCTTTGATATCCATGTTTTAGCCTCATTTTTGTGCAATTTATTGGCCTATTGTGTTTTTTTTTTTGGACCTTGGTCTGAACTGAAAGAGGCCATGTTTTGACCCCCTTGTCATGTTTCATTAAGGGTCTATGGCTGTTTGAGACACCCTTTGTATACTTCATGTTATAGCCCTCTTGCCGGCCTCATTTTGCATGATATTTGGAGCATGTTTGTACACTGTTTTGAGCTCGGCCATCTGCTGGAAAAAGTCATATTTTGGACCCCTCTACAACATTGTTGAAGGGCCCTCACTTGTTTGGAACCTCCATATATTAGTTGCCTCTTTGCCCCCCTTTTTGGCCTATTTCTTGTATAGGAATTTTGCCATACTTGTATTTGTTTTTGTGGCTGGTCATAAGCTGTAAAAATGCTTGTCTTGGGGCTGCCTTTCATCTGTCTCCACACTTCATGTCCATATTATGCATGTTTGACATAGCTACAAGTCATTTCGGGTGCCTAGTTTCGCATTTCGGGACTCGTTCCATGCATCGGGTGTCATTCTACCATATTTCGGGGCTGTTTTGCATCATTTATCGCCTCTGAAATTTGCATGCTCGTATGCCATACTTCATGTCTCATTAGAGTGGCATTTAGTGCCTTAGGTTCGGTCCTCGGTTTGCGTGCATGTGTGCACGCATTTTGAGGTATCTCATTTTCATCTTATGGCCTCTTATGTGAGTGTGGCTGAGGTCCACTTGTGTTAGTGTAAGCCCATATTGCATTGTGTATGCCATCTTAGTCCTTTGCATTGTGTATGCTAGGGTGTATGTTAGCGCATTGTGTATGCCATCTTACCTCGTGCATTGTGTATGCCATTTCATAGCATTGTGTATGCTAGGTTACATGTTAGACTGCATTCATCCATGTCATGCATATTGCATTGTGCTTGGGATAGGAGTTAGCCCAAGCACGGGAAACGAGGTACGTTTCGTACTCCGAGTGACGAAACGTGCCTCAATTCCCAGTCACCGACACTCCGGATTATCCATGATGGAGTTAGGTCTTGTTGTGTCTTCATATGCATTCATTCCATATTGAGTTGTGCAATTCGACTCCTCGGCCATCATGCATCGATATGCGTGATTGGTGGCACGAGGATCGAGGCATGCATACATTTGTGAAAATACATTGCCATGCCCCTTTCTTACTCTCTGTTGCAGCAAATCAAGAATCAGCAACCTTCCGGAGCTTGGCACGCATTTCAAGAACAAGTGCAAAACAGAGGCTAACTGGGGCATCGCCATGGATTTCCGCGCAAAGGCAACCTGGACATGCATCATTCATCATCTAAAGAAGAGTCAAGGCAGTCCCTGGCTTGCATGCCAGTTTATTATTTTCTTAGTTAATTTGTAAATTAATTAGGAATTTGTACATATTTGGACTGTATTATTTGGACTGCACTATTCTTTTATTTGGGACTGTATACTATTCTTTCAGACCCTCTGCGCGAGGGCATAACTATAATAAGGGTGCGTGTGTGTGTGCATGTCTTCCAACCCCCTTTCTTTCTCCCTTTTATTTATCCGCTTATGATGGTTAGATTAGGGCATGTTTCAATTAGCATACAGTATGATAACATGTTTGCATTCATTCATCTGTTTTGCATGCACCGGGCTCGGCGCATCATACTAACTGCATTGTATTTCAATTCTAAAGTTGAATACTTGTTAGCTGTAGCATTCCATATGCCATGTTTAGAATAGCCGAGCCTGCTATAGTTTGCATTTTTGCATGTGTTGCGTTAGGCATTTCTGTATACTTAGGATCATGCATGATTTCTAATAAGCTTCTGTTTTGGCTTGGAGTACTCGGTGAGTCTTATGCTTTAGCATCCTTGCA
>JAXFYN010000023.1:466881-523326 GCA_036172215.1 Camellia granthamiana | reverse complement strand
TAAAAGTTCCAAATTTGCCAAAGAAACAGAAAATAAAAATAAACATAAAACTCTTAGAATTAAATAAATCACCCTATTTAGTTTTAAGTTTTTAAAAATAGTTATTTGAGTTTTCAATTGATATTTTTGTATTTTTAATGATTTTTTAAAATATTTTAATCAAAATTTTTGAATTTTTAGATCCACTTAATTTTAAGGTAAAATATTTGTACAAAAATATTTAATAAATTCATTGAATAAAATAAAATATGAAAATGTATTGATTTTTTTTTAATTTTTTTTTTTCATAAACAGTATACTTTTAAGTGTATTTTGATTAGGTGTATCTAAAAACTAAAAAATTTGTGTAAAATATTAATTCTCATTTTTTAGACTTAATGATGTATAAGTGAAATGACTAATTGATAGTTAGAAAATATGTGAGAGACAAATAACACATGAGAGTGATTAGTTGATTGATCATTGAATTTGAAAATTGAGTTTAATTTTTGAATTTGAATAACAATATATATATATATATTTTTCCGTGACTTCTAATACGAGTAGCTTTGATTGATTTCCAAATGTTTAAGATTCTTGTATTTCCTAATTTTTTTTTTTCTTTACTTGTGTTTATTTTATAACCTTGCCTTTGACCTGCTTAACCAACTGGTTTTGAATAACATCTCACAAAACTCACTTTTGTGGATCAACCATATAAACTTTTATTTTCTGTTAAAAAAAAAACCATATAAACTTTTATTTATTCATTGATTTTTTTATCAAAAAGTATGATCATACATTAAACGGGGCATTCATACTCTTCGAATGGATCAGATAAGGAATGAAAAAGTCCCAACACTCTCTGCCCTTCCCAACAACTCCTTTCTTAGCAATGAAATGAGGCATGCCATTTAATAATACATTTGCACAAAACAAAATACACACTATACAAAAGATTGTTCATAATTCTAATATTGGATAACTTAATTTTCAAAATAAATAATCTATTTGATAGAACTTATAAATTAAACAATTTAAATTACTAAAATAGATATCAAGACTAGTCACTATAGGAAATATCTGTTTTGGAGGCGTATTTTTAACGGCGTTTTTTAAAACGCCACTGTTCGTAATATTTAACGGCGTTTCATAAACGTCGCATTTTTCTCTAATCGAAATGGCATCGTTTCAAGAATCGAAGACGTTTTTAAACGCCTTGGAATGGTTTTTGTCCAACACCCTCCTTCTCTCCTGTTTCACCTTTATTTTGAATCTGATAAGCAAGTATAAGCGAAAATCTCACTCTCGCGCTCTCACTCTCCACTCTCACTCTCGCCCTCTCGCCCCCCCTCTCTCTCTCTCTCTCTCTCTCGTCCTCTCTGCGCTGTCTAAGATCTTTCAAAATCGAAGTCAGAGCCATTTCAAAGATCTTACATCGGTGATTCATCAGAGCCATTTCGAAGTTCTCTCTCAAAATCGATTTAGATCAGTGAATCGATTATATGGGAGCCGGATAATTGAAAGAATCAGAAGCATACTCTAGAAGACAGATATTATGCGGCTCTACCCGGCACGATCAGGATGCCGAATAAAATAGGTAGATAGGCCGAATAGTTATTGAACTATATAGCCGAGCAAACAAAAGGATAATGAGTGAAAAGTGGGTCTGGCCACGAGGCCCAGGGAACGAGTATAAATAAAGGAATAGCAGACTGAGAAAGGTATGTGAAAATTATTGTGCTTAACTTAGAATACAAGCATTCTCGAGTGTGGAGATTGACTTGTTCGTCGGAGTGCTAATTTCGGCATCCCCGACCGGAGTGTTTATTCCTCTTCAAGTGACTATTAGCGGATCACGAGCGTCCCCCAAGATCAGAAGAGTATTTCCAAACCATATCTCTACAATTGGCGCCGTCTGTGGGAATACTCAAGCATATCCATGGCGGGCGTGACGGAGGACCCTTCAATAGCCACTGATGAAACCACGCAGTTAGACAACTTCACTCCAACAAACATGCATGGACCGGAGAATATCCCGGCAAGACGCGCTTTGAACTTCGCCTCACCTTCGACCCCAGAGCATAAGGCAATACAAGCGATCATGGAACAAGCGAAGCAAAACGAGCAGCGGTTGGAGAACATGATCGCCAAGAACGAATGTCTTCGTCAGGATTTGGCCCTGGAGGTGGCAAAGTCCAAACAAGCCGCGCACCAAGATCTGGAACGACCTCTGAAAGCAAGCGGTCGACGACTTCGAGCCCGGCAACAAGACACTGATAACGACTCCGCCTCACTATCTCCGGAGACCAAAAAGAAAGGACGACCTGCAACTTCCAGCTCCTCTGAAGAGGGCCCATATATAAGGCATAAGCGCAGAAGAAACGGCTCAGATGATGAGGACCAGCATGATCCCTTTGTATGATGGATCGCAAGGGCAATCCTACCCAAAAAGTTTAAAGCTCCATCATTCACTCTCTATGATGGAAAGTCAAACCCCACTGATCATATCTGCCACTACAAGCAAGCCATGACATTGCATGCAAACGACGAGGCCCTCATGTGCCGAATATTTCCCAGCAGTTTGGGACCATTGACTGTCAGGTGATATTATAAATTGGAACCGGCTTCGATCAAAACCTTCCACCAATTACAGAAGTCCTTCAAGGCCAGATTTATCACCAACGAGGTCCAGCCAAAACAAGCCGACTCTCTTTGGGCAATGCAAATCCTGCCGGGAGAGACACTAAGAGCATATTCGGCACGATATTGGGAATGCTTTAATCTTGTTGATGATGATTGCAACGACTCCATGGCCATCATCGCCTTCAAAATGGGATTACACCCGGATAGTGCTCTCCGCAATTCCCTGACCAGAAGACCCCCCAAAACGGTCTGGGGGTTGATGAAGAAAGTAGAGGAATGCTGCAAAGTGGAAGATGACGCCTTGCGGGTTAAAGCCGGACACATTGCCACCAAAACGGCCCCCCCTGAAATCGCTCAGCCAATAAGTTCAATACCTCCTCAGAGCCCTGAACCACGACAACGAGCTAAACGAGACAAGAAATGGGATTCTCACCGATCAAGCGATCAATGCTCACACCGAACAAATGAGCAATTGCAAGTTGATAGTAAGGCGCATAAAGCGCGCCGACAAGAAATATACGGAGCTGTCAGAGCCAATCAGCTCGGTTATGTCCTAAATCCAACATCTTCTGTTCTTCAGATGGGCGTCCAAAATGATGAGACCTCCCGACATGAGAAGACTGGACAAGCGGTGTGAATATCACAAAGATCACGGTCATGATACGGACAACTGCTATGCTCTGAAAGACCACCTTGAGGAATTGGTGCAAGATGGTCGACTCCAGCAACACGTCCGAAAAAACGCAATCAAAACAGTTGCCCTTTGGCAGGATTCACCTCCGCTCGGCATCATTCATATGATATACGGCCTTCCAACACCACTTGCCGTACACACAATTCAGTCAGCCCCCCAGAGGCAACGCACACCATCGAAGCAGCCCCACGAAGCTCCGAGTATTATCTTTGACGAATCCGATCTTATCGGCGTAACACTCCCCCATAGTGATCCATTGGTCATTGAGCTACACGTGAATCGATTTATCGTTGAACGCGTCCTCATAGACCAAGGGATCACTTCGGAGGTTATGTATTACGAAACCTTCATCAAACTCGGCTTCAGCGAATCAGACCTATCTCTAGCTCTTCATCCTTTGTTCGGCTTCAACGCAAATCCAGAGTACCCGTTGGAGAAAATCACACTATCCATTCGAGCAGGCTCCTAAACAATGGATGTAGAATTCTTGGTCACCAAGCTCCCATCACCATATAATCTCATCATGGGGCGAACTTGGTTGCATGCTATTCAAGCTGTGCCAAACATCTATCATCAGCTGCTGCGTTTCCCGACCGAACACGGCATTGAGCAAATCCGTGGTTCCCGGTGTAGACACCCCATTTTTGACCGACCTTAAGACTCAGACGTCACCGATTGAGCGCTTGGTGATGATGCATATTGTGCTCATTCTGAGGTTGCGGAGTCTCGGCTGCAAGCCTTGCCTTCGGACTTCCGGACTCTCTTGTGCCTTGCCTCGGTTTGCGAACCAGGCCCCATTTTCTTTGTTTTCTCTTCCCGAAGGGAGGGAGAGGTCTCGTAGATCATCTCTCAGTGGTCGTAGGCTACATTTCGTGGTCGTAAGCCATTTTTCCCATTTGGAGCCCGGTTCCCGGTTTTCGGAGCCGTAGGCCGTGTGCCTCGGTTCGGGACCGCTTAACCACCTCCGTTTGCTCTGATTTTTGGCATACACCTTATTTCCCCCCTTTCAAGGGACACTGTGGCTCGAGAGACCAACTTCGTGGTCAAATGCCACCTCCGGTGCTTAATAGTCAGTTTTCGGGCCCCCAGGCCGCGCGTTTTGGCCCCCGAACCTTCATTTTGCATCGGTTTGGGTTCATTTTTGGCGGAGACCTTAGTTTCATTGTTAGAAAGGTTGTAGGAAGGTGGGAGGCCAGCAATTGTTCTGAAAACCAGTTTTATTCCTTCATCGCTCTTCATCGCCCGTTTTCTTCACTAGAAAGCTGGTTTTTCCCATTTCCGGGCCACTTTTTCTAACTTTCCACCACACCATTGTGTTGTACACAACTGGGAGGCCACCAATATGGGAAGGCCAGCCAACAATTGTTCTTGACCCTTTTGAACCCCTCTGAAAAGCTAGTTTTTCTCTCTCCTGGTTCACATTTTCCAGTTTTTGACCATAAAGCTGTGTTGTACACACATGGGAGGCCACCTTTCTGGGGTGGCCGGCCAACAATTTTGCTTGAACCTTTTGCACCTGGTCGGCCGGCCAAGGGAGGTGGCCGACCGGCCACCTGAACCTCTTGAACCTGGCCGGCCAAACTTGTCCCTCCTGGTGCATTCCAGCTGTGCCAGCTGTTTTGCCCCAGACCCCTACCCGAGGGATTGCCCTTTTGGAGGGAAAATTTGAATTGTTTTTCCCCCCTTTTATTTCACTCATCTCCCTCTATATAACCAGCACCCCACCTCCATTTCTAAGAGTTAGAAAAAAATCAGCCAATGCTCACCCCCTTCTCCCTCCATTTTCACTATTTCAAGCTCCAAAACCCTAGTTTCTTGGCCATTTTGCACTACAACCCATAGCCTACCACCTCCACCATCCATTCCAGCCCCTTGGAGGTCATTTGCAGAGGTTGAAAGCTCATTTTCTTAGATCAAAAGCTGCTGGAGGTCGGCTCTACAAGGGTGAGCTCCTATTTTCCCCATTTTTGCACCATTTTGTTCTATATCTTAGCTCCTTTTGCTTACATTTTTGGGCTTCAACCTAAACTGAAAATAGTCCTATTTTGAGCTCATCTTCATATTTGATCAAGAACTTTTTTCTGTTTGAGGCCTCCTACCCACCCTTTGTGCTTTATCCCTCATTATGGCCCTTATCTTGCATGATATATTAGTCTTGCTTGTGAGTATTTCTGGGCTTCGATCCAAACTGTGAAGTGCCTTATTTTGAGTCCCTCTTAAACTTTGTTGAAGGGCTCTTTGCTGTTTGAGACCATCTACTTCCTCTTTCCCTTTATCTCTCTTTTAGGGGCATTTTTGCATCATATTATAGCCTTGCTTGTGAGCATATTAGAGATTTGACATAAACTGTAAAGTGCCTTATTTTGAGCCCCTCTTCAACTTTGTTGAAGGGATCTTTGCTGTTTGAGGCCATCTACTGCCTCTTGCCCTTTATCTCTCTTTTAGGGCTATTTTTGCACCATGTTTTAGCCTCACTTGTAAACATTTTTGGGATTTGTTACAAACTGTAAAAAGTCTTTTTTTAAGGCCCTATTAATGTTTGATTAAGGGTATTCTTTTGTTTGAGGTCATATGCTTCCTTGTATGCTTGATTGCCTCTTATTTTGAGCCTTACAACTAAGCCCTTGTTGCATGCTTTGTTTGACCTTCTAGCCACTGAAATCCAGTGGATTTTCAGTGGCTAGCACACTGTTTTGAGCCTCAAAAGCAGAGGGGGGTGACCCCCTCTCACCTTGTTTTGCTTAATGGTCTTTTTGGCCTTCCAAAGAGGCCCTATCTTGCATGCTTTGTTGACTGATTTCAGGGCCAATTTGGTGAGTTTTAGGGCTATCATATTTGATTTTTAGAGTTAATTCTACCATGCTAAGTGTCTATCTTGTATGTGCTTAATAACCCCTTGTATGGCCCTCTAAAAGAACCCATAATTTGTGTATGTGTTGGCTGCATTTCAGAAGTTATTTGGGCATGTTTTGGCATGTTTTATTCACTGATTTTTGTTGGTTTGATGAGTTCTCACCTGCTTCATGTACATGCCATGTAAACCATGTTTGCTAGTCAAAGTTGCATGCTATTTTAGTCCATCATGCTAGCATCTTTTGGTCATGCTTTGAACTAGAAATGTTCATGTTTTGGGACTGCCTTGGCTCTGTCTTTGTGCTTCATAGTCAAATAACGCATGATTTGTATAGTTATAAGTCAATACATGTGCCTAGTTTCGAGTTTCGGGACCATTCCATGCCTTGTATGACATATATCCATGATTCGGGATCATTTTGCATCACATTTCAGTGCTAGAACTTGTATGTTTGTATGCCATATTTCATGCCTTGCCATGCCTCGTTAGAGTGGCATTTGATGCCTTAGAATCGGTCATCGGTTTGCGTGCATGTGTGCACGCATTTCGGTTGTCTCATTTCCATCTTATGGTTACTGATATGAGCATGGCTAAGGTCCATTCATGTTGGCGTAAGTCCATTATGCATTGTGTATGCCATTTCAATTCATAGCATTGCACATGCTAGGTTGTATGTTAGAGCATTGTGTATGTCTTGCTACATCGTGCATTGTGTATGCCATCTCATAGTATTGCGTATGCTAGGTTGTGTGTTAGGATTGCATTCATGCATGTCACACATATTGCATTATGCTTGGGATAGGAGTTAGCCCAAGCACGGGAAACGAGGGACGTTTCGTACTCCGAGTGACGGAACGTGTTTCAATTCCCAGTCGCCGACATTCCGGATTAACCATGATGGAGTCTCGGTCTTGTTATGTTTATATGTGCATTCATTTCACATTAAGTCGTGCAATTCGACTCCTCGGCCATCATGCATCGAGATGCGTGATTGATGGCACGAGGATCGAGGTATGCATACATATGTGAAAATACTTTGCCATACCCCTTTCTTGCTCTCTGTTGCAGCAAATCAGAAACTGGCAGCCTTTTGGAGCTTCGTGCAATATTCAGGGCTTAACTGTAAACAGAGGCTAATTGGGGCATCGCAATGGATTTCCGCGCAAAGCAACTCAAGCATGCATCATTCATCATTCGGAATAGAGCTGAGGCGGTCCTTTGCATGCTAGTTTACTGCTTTCCTAGTTACATTTGTTAATTAATTAGGGTTTTGTACTTATCTGGACTGTATTATTTATTCAGGACTGTATTATTTATTCGGACCCTCCGAGCGAGGGCAATGTTGTAATAAGTGTGCGTGCGTGTGATGTATGTCTTCCAACCCCACGTCTTTCTCCCTTTTATTTACCAGCTTATGATGGTTAGATTAGGGCATGTTTCAATTAGCATACAGTATGATAGCATGTTTGCATCCATTTATCTGTTTTGCATGCTTCGGGCTCGGCGCATCATACTCACTGCATTGTATTTCAATTCCAAGTTGAATACATGTTAGCTGTAGCATTCCATATGCCATGTTTAGGATAGTCGAGCCTATCTTAGTTGCATTCATGCATGTGTTGCATTAGGCATTTCTGTATAGTTAGGATCATGCATGGATTTCTAACATAGTTTCTATTTTTGGCTTGGAGTACTCGGTAAGTTTTTATGCTTTAGCATCCTTGCATGTGTATGAGTGACTGCCATGATAGCATGCTTACCATGAGGCTATTTGCTTATGTGATATAACTGCCTGAATGTCTGTGGATGAAGGTTGGGTTATTTGGATTGGAACAAATCATTGACTGTGAGTTTTAAGCCCACTAGATAGTGGCAAAACCCTCTTTTCTAAGCCTACCTGAGGGTGGCAAAATCTGCATTTTAAGCCTACTTGCGAGTAGCAAACCATCTTTCAAAAACAAACATGAAATGTTTTGTTCCAATTCGGGCGACCCGGTCTATACTTGTATGCTGTGCGCATCACATAGTAAATCTAGGCTAATAACCGGAATAAGAACGCATAATGTTTTCAAAACTAGATATCATGGTTAGTAGAGGCCGATCTTTGATCGGGCGAGCGGGGGTGCTCACGAAGTGACCTTCCCCAATCGTACCCAAGTTCCCGAGCCGAGGCAACTTTGGTGATGACGGACACGTGGCCTTAGGCACGAGTCAGGGTTTCCTAAATTTCCCAAAATAAAATATTTAGGTGGCGACTCTGTATCTAGCAAAGCAGTCTATGTTTGGCACTTATTTCAAAAAATCTTTTCTCAAAACGATTTGTCGGATTTGGACTCTTTGGTTCAGATTAAGAACCGTGACATTGGGTCTGAACTGTAGTGACCCCAAATGAACAGAACGGGGGACTCATCCTCCCCGGGGCGTTCGGGGACGTCTACAGTTTCTGGCGACTCTGCTGGGGATTTAGAGAACTTGACTCGAACTCATGATATCTGGTTTTGATTACACTTGTGTGTTTCTTTGCATTGTATTTGCATTGGTGCGCCTAGGACACCGTATTTGCCATCTGCTATTCCTGAGCGGTTTGCCAGAGGCTGCGTGCCATAAGGCGAAAAGCCACAGTAGCCCTAGGCGATACCAGCAGCAGCTTGCCAAGTCATATAATCAATGCGTTCAGCTGCGCCACTACAAACCGGGAGAGTTGATCCTCAATTAGGTCATAACTGAGACGGTCATTACCGAAAGGATTCCATATCAGCTCAGAAATATGTCGTGGCCTTGGAACTCGAAAATTCTGTCATTAAACCCGACTTGTGGGGAATGATCTTAGCTCTAAATGATTCGCGATGTATACATTCCACCTTTGTAATGCAAGGATTCTTGTTGAACAGTTGTAGTCCCTCCCACTGCGAAATCTAGTTAAAAGGTGCTCCGACAAAAAAAAGCCTCCGGATTCGGGCGCCCTTCGTGGATATCATGATTGGCCAAAAGTCTCCGGATTCGGAGCCCTTTCGGCGCATGACGTCGGTGGGCCGATAAAGCCTCCAGATTCGGAGTGCCCTTCGTGGATATCATGATTGGCCAAAAGTCTCTGGATTCGGAGCCCCCTCGGCGCATGACGTCGGTGGGCCGATAAAGCCTCCCGATTTGGAGCGCCCTTCGTGGATATCACGATTGGCCAAAAAAGTCTCCGGATTCGGAGCGCCCTTCGTGGATATCACGATTGGCCAAAAGTCTCCGAATTCGGAGCCCCCTCGGCACATGACGTCGGTGGGCCAATAAATCCTCTAGATTCGGAGCGCCCTTCGTGGATATCATGATTGGCCAAAAGTCTCCGGATTCGGAGCCCCCTCGGCACATGACGTCGGTGGGCCGATAAAGCCTCTGGATTCGGAGCGCCTTTTGTGGATATCACGATTAGCCAAAAGTCTCTGGATTCGGAGCCCCTTCGGCGTAGGACATCGGTGGGCCGATAAAGCCTTCGGATTCGGAGCGCCCTTCGTGGATATTATGATTGGCCAAAAATCTCCGGATTCGGAGCCCCCTCAGCGCATGACGTCGGTGGGCCGATAAAGCCTCCGGATTCGGAGTGCCCTTCGTGGATATCACGATTGGCCAAAAGTCTCCGGATTCGGAGCCCCCTCGGCGCATGACGTCAGTGGGCTGATAAAGCCTCCGGACTCGGAGCGCCCTTCGTGGATATCACGATTGGCCAAAAAAGCCTCCGGATTCAGAGCGCCCTTGGTGCATGACGTCGTTGGGCCGATAAAGTCTCCGGATTCGGAGCCCCCTCGGCGCATGACGTCGCTGGGCCGATAAACGATTGGCCCATAAAGCCTCCGGATTTGGAGCGCCCTCGGCGCATAATGTCACTGGGCCGATAAACGATTGGCCCATTAAGTCTCTGGATTCGGAGCCCCCTCGGCGCATGACGTCGTTTGGCCGATAAAGTCTCCGGATTCGGAGCCCCCTTAGCGCATGACGTCGCTGGGCCGATAAACAATTGGCCTATTAAGTCTCCGGATTCGGAGCCCCCTCGACGCATGACGTCGCTGGGCTGATAAACGATTGGCCCATTAAGTCTCCGGATTCGGAGCCCCTTCGGTACATGACGTCGCTGGGCCGATAAAGTCTCCGGATTCGGAGCCCCCTCGGCGTATGACGTCGTTGGGCCGATAAAGTCTCCAGATTCGAAGCCCCCTCGGCGCATGACGTCGTTGGGCCGATAAAGTCTCCAGATTCGGAGCCCCCTCGGCGTATGACGTCGCTGGGCCGATAAAGTCTCCGGATTCGGAGCCCCCTCAGCGCATGACGTCGTTGGACTAATAAAGTCTCCGAATTCAGAGCGCCCTCCAGGTTCACATCAAAGCAGGGATATGTAATTTAGGCCAACACTACTGCATAAACAACAAAACGTGCCAACGCTCGAAATAAGATGCTTAACAAAAGTTCACAATGAGATATAAACTTTTAAAATAAAACATTTTATTCGATTAAACAGGAATTAAAAAAACGCAATCTGCGTTCGAGCATTACAATATCTATTTTCATACTGCGTTGCCTTCATCTTCACCCTTCTCAAACTTCGAAGGCGAAAGAGTTGAAGTGCTTGTGTTGGTACAAGCGGCAGCGCCGAATCAACGCCCACTGCTCGGAGAGCGTCCGTAGCTTGAAATGCGTCAATCTGACCGCGCTTGAATCCACAATGATTCACACCGGTGAGACAATCACCCTCAAGGTAGAGAGCCTTGACACCATAGACAATGTCAAAGCCATGATCCAGGACAAGAAAGGAATTCCCTACGAAAACAGTAAAATTCAACGGTCGCAACGCTGCGTCGGCTTCATCCTTCCTTCGGGGTGATCTGCTTCAACAACTTGGAGGCTGACGTTTCTCCCGTTCTTTGAACGCCCCACCTCTCGCACGGTTGGGCTCTCTGCTACAATTCATTGCAGTATCGAGCTCAGCCAAAGTTCGAGCTTTTCTTTTGCTGTTGAAGAAAATTCCATTTGACGTTCACATTTGTATGACCCCACGCAACAAAGTTGTTTTAAAGCGAGTCTGAACACAATAAGTGAAATTACTGGGGCAAAAGTCCGAGACAATTTATTTCTAATCCTTGCGGTGACCCCGAGGCGATTTCATTAATACTGAACTCCAAAAGACGGACGCCGATAGATATTGGCCATAGCCACTTCATGTACTGAGTTTTGGCTTGTTAAAACGGCATAATTATTTAAACGACAATTATGGGCGAATGCCTTGAAGTACATGCACTGGTTGTGGCAAGGGCTGATTTATTAATCTAACCGGCCGAGCATTTTGGCCCCATGCCAATTGATATGTGCCACAACCACTTCATGTACTGATTTTTGGCTTTTTGGAGTGAAAATGGACTAATTATGACAATTATAGATGGGGTGACAGTTTCCGGATTCAGAGCCCCTGGAGCATGACACCTTTGGGCCGATTAAGCCTCCAAATTCAGAAGCCTAATCGGCGGATTGATCGTGCGTGAAACGTATGACATTTAATCAAGAATGTTCATGACAAGCCGGCATACAACCGTTTGTACACTGAAAATGTATGCAAACAAGAGTGTGCCGAATGCAGATTACAATGAAACATTTAAAATAGGACGATTTATTCAATCAGGCAATAAGTACACAATTACATAGTATTTTTATACGGCATCGTCCTCATATTCACTCTTCTCGACTTCAAAAGTGGAAAAGGAAAAATGATTACGTTGGTAGAGTGGCAGCGCCGAATCAATTCCCGACACTCGGAGAGCTTCCGTCGCTTGAGATGCGTTGATCCAACCGTGCTTAAAGCCACGATTTTCACATCGGCAAACCTCCTCAGCGAGTTTCTCTTTGGTCTTCTGAATTCCGACCAATCGGCCGTCATGGAAGCCTTTTTCATAGGCCACGGCTCTTGCAGTCTCTTTGGTCTTCTGAATTCCGACCAATCGGCCGTCATGGAAGCCTTTTTCATAGGCCACGGCTCTCGCAGTCTCAATTGCAAACATGCTAGCTGTATTACGATCGGCGATCGCATCACTAATCAGCCTTTGAGTGACCTTTTTTGCGACAACCGGGTTGGGTTGGCTGGTTGACTGGGCCCCGACAGGCTTGATTTTCCTTAGCTCACGCTCGGCCTTCTCGGCGCGAGCTTCTAACTTCCGAATGCGTTCATCTCTCTGTTCTATGTCACGGCAAGTGGCGCGGAGACGCATGCCGATCTCATAAGCCGTGTACAGTCCCCTCACCGTCCCATGAACGCCTTCATGAAACACTTCGAAGTCCGGCCGACCTACCATCGACTGTTGAACTTCGGGCGGAAAAATCTGTCGAGTAAATTTGACTGCGACATTTGGATCTCGAATGATCGAATCCGCCTCCGTCATTGGTCTATTACCCACGAAGACTGCGAAACTCAATAGGTGAGGAGTTGCTTCGGATTCCCTTCCAGAATGGGATTGAGGAGACTTACGCTGTGGCTGATTGTCCCTCTTAGGCAATCTACTTCGACGACGAGGAGATTGGTGTCTCTTCCGATCCCTCGAAGTCCTACCGCCCGTGTGTAAGGGTTCACCACTTCGATTCATGGCACCTCCCAGCTCAGCTAGCGTCTTCGCTTCACCTCTGCTGTTGAAGAAAAGTTTATTTGACATTCGCACTTGTTTAATCTTCCTCAAAGAGCGGGACTGAGGTGCTCACTGAGCACATAAATAGGACCCCCCGTTCACGAAGTACGCGCCCATTTATTCCCTACAAGGGAAGATTCATCAATCTATACGGCTCGAGTGCCATAGCCATTCCACGAATCCATTATTCCGTACAAGATTCATTGCGTGATAATCGGCGTTCTACGTTCATGAACCAGCTGGGGCAAGGGCAGATTCATCAATCTATACGGCTCGAGTGCCCTAGCCGTTCCACGAATCGATTATTCCATACAAGATTCATTACATGATAGTCGGCGTTCTACGTTCATGAACCAGCTGGGGCAAGGGCAGATTTATCAATCTATACGGCTCGAGTGCCCCAGCCGTTCCACGAATCGGTTTGTCTGAACAGTAGTCATGAATGCATTCTATTTATGATTAAATTAGATCCCTAATTTTAATCGGCTGTTAAGTCTGCCGTTTCACGCAAGCGTGACATTTTGTTCTAACTGCTGATTCTCCTAACTATACACTTATACAGCAAACAATACAAGAAATAATTTGAGAGCATATAAAATTTTCATTCATAAACTGGGCGCTGGCAGCGGACATTTTACATATGAAAACCAAAAAACGTACATTGGAATTGAAATTGAATATACTTAATATAAGTAGAATGTCTCCCAGATCAATCCTCAAGATCAGACTCAAGCGGCTCAACGTCCACTCACTCATATGGAATTGGCACGGCCAACGTAACTCCAACGACAGCAAGGGCTTTCAGCCACCCATGTTTGAATCCCCGATTCTTGAATTTGGGGACTCGTCTACGTATTCCTTGAAAGCGGCGCTCTTTCCAGCCTCAAGCACCGTAGAAACTTCGGATTCGACTTTTTCCTTGGCCGCCTTCAACTCCTTTAACTCAGCCTCTGCCTTGGCAAACGCCTCCTTGGTTAACTCGAGCGATTCCTCACTCGCATTCGCCCTATCCTCGGCCTTGGATCTGAGCTGGTCGGCAGTCTGAGCCCTCTCCTTTTCTGCTTCGGCTCGAGCATTTTCCATTGCGGCTCTCATCGCCTCAAACTTGGCCCTGCTCCTCTCACTTTCAGCTTCAGACTTTAAGCTGCCAATTTTTTCAATGGCATCATGCTGCCGGCGGCCTAGTTCGGCTATCCTTCCAACTGTCTTCAAAACAAGATGAGATCATCACACCAAGCAATATCATACGCAAACGAGACCAACGAGTAAAAAAGAGAATGTCGTATACATACCAGAAGGGCCGACTAGGCAGCGAACGCTATAGCCGCCAAATCCGGCTCTTCTTGAAAGATGGCCTTGTTAGCCGGTAGTGAAACTGAGGTCGCCAAGCTTAACGCCACGGCTGGATCCTTTATGGCGGATGCATCAGCGGAGATTGGCGTGTTTTTTATCTTTGGTTGAACAACAAAAGGAACCACAACCTTGGACTCCTCTAAACGAGGTCGTTTGACAGCAGGGCTATCCTCCGAGCCAGCGTCTCCCTCGGCGTTACGTTTTTCGCCCCGCTCTTTTAGAACTAGTCGTTCTTCCGTAATCTACTGTTCGGCCTCCTTCTCCGTCTCATCCACAACAACTTGAGCCGTTTCCTCTTCACTAACGGGTTGTAAAGGCTCAACCGGGCCAAGCTCAGAACGAGCAGCCTCTGCCTTCTTTCGGGCAGCCATTCGCTCGGCATTTCTCTTTCTCGCCATCTGCGTAAGATTTTCCCCAGCAATGCCTTCAGAAAAATCACCGGGTAGGTCCCCCAAGTCTGTAAAAATATCTCTGAAGGAAAAGTCTACCCGACCCGAAGTGGACGGTGAGTTAGGCTGGTTACGACCGGCAACCTCGAACGCTGATTTTCGAGCTTCGTCGACTTCTTCGGCCTCGGCAGCGAACTCCCTGGTTAATCCGGCGACTACCTCGATCACCAGCTCTAAGTCTTGCTCCGGATCGGGAGTTTCGAGACCAACCTGCCTAAGGGACTTGAAGCTAGGGAAGACAAGAGCCGTATGGTGTTACTCGCCGGTTGGGATCGGAATGTTGTCTACGGCCGAGAATGTAGTATAGGTAGGCTCATACCGCAGAAGAATGTGGGCGGCTCTACCTTGTTTCTGTACGTTTGGATGGACAAAGTACTTTAGTGCTATCTTAATTTTCGCAAGGACTGCGTCGTCAGCCGAGGTCAGAACTTTTCTCAACTTATTGCCTACAAAAACAGAGGATTAGATTTGAAAAAGAAGTCGAATAAAAGGAAGGTCAACAAACAAGGAGTTACATGGCAACCTGGTTCACCCCTCCGTCTGGGAATAGGGTCTAGACGATCTTCGCCTTCGTCGAATTCCCAGTTGCCTCGGACATTGACCATTACATCGTTAACTCATTTGCCAGAGCTGGCAAGCATCGTTACCAGGTGATGGTTGGTGTCTTTGGCCCTAAGAAAGTAACGCCCGAGCTGACCGGAGGATTTGGCTAAGGCGTAGCAGTGCCGAATCACCGGAATGCCAAGGTTGATCCTGAGGCGCCGGTTTAACTCTACAATTCCCATTACGATTCAAAAGAAATTCACATTGGGTTGCGAGGGAACCAGACCCCAATGGCGGAGGAAGACCCTCAGAAATGGATGTAGGGGAAAGCGAACTCCGCCCTCCGCAATGGATAGGAGGGGAAAGACAATTGTATTTCGGTTGTCCCTCTCCATATCAAGGGAATTGTTCGTTACTACAGATAAATGGACATCATCAGGAATAGAGAAATGTTTTCGGAACCCAGAAATTCGACCGTCGGAGAGAAGGTCTTTCAAATGCTTAGCCATTTTAGTGAGGACTCAAGGATATTCTAAATCAAAAATAAATACGGAAAGTAGGATTGCAAAGAAAAGAGAAGAAGACTTACAAAAGGAAAAGGAAACAAGGAGAAGACGGAGAGGAGTTGTAGAAAATGCCAGGGAAGAAATACCGATTGGCAGTCCAGAAGGTTCGAAATATTCGAAAAAGCATGTATTTGAAGGAACTTAAGCTTCAAATCGTAATAAATGCGAGAGAAGCACGAATGAGGCAGGAAAGCGTTACAATGACCAAAAAGCATGTACGCGTCCTGACGCGCATCGGGAAGAGGATTAATCGCCGAATTTTAGTCTTCCCAGATCAGAAGCCAAACACGCCAACTAGATGATTCTAGTGGGGTGTTTGGGGGGCAATTGTGGGAGCCGGATAATTGAAAGAATCAGAAGCGTACTCTAGAAGACAGATATTATTCGGCTCTACCCGGCACGATCAGGATGCCGAATAAAATAGGTAGATAGGCCGAATAGTTATTGAACTATGGAGTTGAGCGAACAAAAGGATAATGAGTGAAAAGTAGGCCTGGCCCCGACGCCCAGGGAACGAGTATAAATAAAGGAATAGCAAACTAAGAAAGGTATGTGAAAATTATTGTGCTTAACTTAGAATACAAGCATTCTCGAGTGTGAAGACTGAATTGTTCGTCGGAGTGCTAATTCTGGCATCCCCGACCGGAGTGTTTATTCCTTTTCAGGTGACTATTAGCGGATCATGAGCGTCCCCCAGAATCAGAAGAGTATTTCCAAACCACATCTCCACATATTCAAATCGGTGAGCTGCTCTCTCTCTCTCTCTCTCTCTGTGCTGTCCAAACTCTAGTTATCTCTGTCAGTTCAGCTCTGTGATTCAGAGATTCAGAGATTCAGCTCGGTCTCAGCAAAACAGATTAGTGATTCATCAGAGCCACTTCAAAGTTCTCTCTCGAAATCGAAATCGAATTTCATCTCAGCGATTCAGATCGGTGAGCTCCATTGTCTCTCTCTCTCTCTCTCTCTCTCTCTCAAGCTGAACTGATATTGTGCTTGATTTGTGTATGTCATAACCACAAATATGGTGTGCCTAACAATTTCTTCTTGATGATGTCGGTTTCGACTATAATATCACTTATTTGTTAGATTGAAGTATATTATTTTGCTCAAAACCATACGAAATTCAACCTCGGACCTATAAATTACTTGCAAGAGCAATTGAAAACAGTAATATTGGGTAACCAACAATAAGTAAAGGAATATTATCCATTCCTTCTCATCTTTTTTTTCTCTGCCAAACACGGCATTACATGCGTAAAACTAAGACCAAGATTTTGAGATGACTTTGGAGGCTTAGATCAAATCACAATCACAACTAGTGTTTGTCCTTGTATTTGACTCATTAACTTCTATGTTTTGTTCATTGTTTCGTTTACTAATCACTTGAAATACTTGATTTATAGCTTGCTCTGCAGCCTTTGATTTCAATTTTACTCACAATTCACTTGAATTTGTTGTTGCTTTGATTTTACAAGTTGATTTGTGCTTTTTCATTTCAATTTCTTGACAAGTTTAGAGTAAAATTTAGACTAGGTTTGACTTGGATTTAGGTTTTTTTTTTTTTATATCAAAAGATCAGATCTCCTTTGTTCTTCAAGCATAAGCAACTAGATTTAGATGAGGATCGATTAAGTGTATTTGTGGTATGTAGAATTATATGGGGAACACTTGTGTTGGACCAAGTTTTCAAAGAATGCTTTCATTCAATCGATTTCAAACACATTCTATATCCTTGTCCAAATGCCAAGTACATAACCCTATGGCTATCCTCAATAAGATAGTAGCATTGACCACATGCGCATGTTTAGTGTAGTTTTTGTTCAGAAAATAAAACTTAATTAAATAAATAGAGCTTAATAATAAGATTTTTTTTCCAGCTTATTAAAATTAGTTTTTAAAGCCACACCAATCATTCTGACACAAATTTTCAAAATAAAAAATTATTAATTTCTATAAACTGCACTAAACAAGCATATGGAGAATTGTAAAGCTAACGTTTAGGATCATCCACTCAAATCAACTATGCCAGAACTTATCAATCAACAATCAAACTTAAGAGAAGGATTATATAAAATTCGTTTCCATTTCTTATTTTATGTATTGAAGCTTCCAATCTTTATGCAATTACAAATAGATCCACAATCCAAGTAATAACAACAGTATCTTGTTGTGGAAGGATGAATGCAGACAATGTGTGTGAGCCTTTACATTCCTAGACTTTTCCTAATTTCAGTTGATGATATGTCCATGCGAAACCTCTCTGAGGGTATTGAGATAAACATGTCTTTCAACTCCTCTGGAATGTCAAAATCTTCAAGAACCTGTACAAATTCAATATATGATGAAATTTCTCAATTTTCCAAAGATATGAAACATGAAAAAAGGGTTCCTTCATAGGCTTTTGGCATGTGGACAAACCCTAAAAACCCCGTCGACATTTCGACCACCCAGGAGGAAAATAGTTCCTGTTCTTTTGCATCCAACTAGTATTAATTTACCTATGGAAAATTATGCATGATGAGAATTGTATATTTATTTCTTAATTTACTTGGGTTAAATTTGGGGTGTGGGTGTCTTCACAATGAAGATTTATGCATGATGTGAATTGTATATTTATATGTACATTCAATCGAATTATAATATTTCCTTTACTTTGGATACCAATTAAATGATTATTTCTTGGTGTTTTACATCCATTTATAATGTATTTTTTGTAATAGTTTTTAGTAGTGAATTAAACTTAAGAATTAATTTTTTAATAAAAAGATTATTACATTTCACTTTCATCATAATGAATCAAACAATACTCTTATTTTATCAATTGAAACATTAAAATAAATATTCTAATTGAAAAATCATTCAACTCCGATTTTCATTATTGTAATGTTTGCCAATGAGAGTGGAGTTGGGCACAAGAATAAAAATTAGGAAAATTTACAAATTACTGGTACTATCTTAAAATAATTAGCTAAAGTTGAAGAAGTAGAAAGCAAGAAAGCCAACATTTGACTACATACCTGTGTGTATAGATTGAAAGCATTGCTAGACCAAACAACTAAAACCAATTTTAAGTGACCTTAACTAAAGAAAATTCATATTTGATATTCAAGTGCGAAAGCATTGGAGATGTCCTAGATTTTTTTTTTTTTTTTTTTCTCACCTGGGAACAATCATACCTGAATAATGATGCTTATCTCACTTCTTTTGATTCCATATTGTACATATATCAACTCTGATGGTACCAAGTATCCATGAATCTGCTCAAAAATTGTTGCTTGTAAGAACTATCAAGCATTTCAAAGAAACTAACCATTTTTTATTTTTAGTGATTTTTTGAGAACCTTCCTTTGTAAAGGTAAGTGCAAGCATGTCCCCAAAATAGATAACAAGACCAGAAGTTATCAAGTAGAGGACAAGAAAATCTTAATTAACTAACCAAATAGCATTATCATTATCACAAGAACAAAGTAAGATTAAACTTGAGCACTAATGGCTGGAACAAAGTAAGATTGGGAAACTTGAAAAGAAATAATATACATTCTGAAACAGGAAACAAAAATTCAAGTGGCTAACACATTAATGAGGGTACCGATAATGAACTCTATATTATGAAATTTTGGACAATGATGTTCCAAAGTAAGGCTGTTTTACAATGTTTTAGATGAAGAAAACCAGTTAGTCTAACAAGAAAACCAGTTAGTCTAACCAGTTAGTGTCGTGGCCTTAGGTGGAAGTCTTATTTGCCTAGCACTCAAGCCGCTTGTGCATAATATGTTGTTAAAATGAATCAGAGACTTGTGTTGTGCTTTGTGAGATGGTTGATGTGTTGTGTTTCTTACAATATTTTGAGCGGCAATATGAGGATTGTGTTATGGTTTCAACCATTGGAATATTAGATTCATTGTGCTTATATATGTGTCTTGGTATGCTGATTATTCTTCTTACAGGACAATCTTTACCATTCGATTTCACTAGTAATATTATGGCAAGCTCTTATTAACCATGGCAACTGATGCAAGCTAAAATGTGTCAAAACACCATAAACAGATATTTATGTATTCTATATGGAAATGCATATTAATTAATATTTGATTTTTTTTGTGCTTGCTTTCATTTGAAGGCATAATAGTTTGGTCTTTATTGATTGATTTGAGAGAGCAATGTATTTCTTGAATCTATCATAATATATCAAGAGCATTGTAGAAACTTTTGGTTTCTTCATTAATATGCTTCATACTAGATATGCTTCTAGTATGCTTGATAGTACTAATTCAGATTGCACCACCGGGATGCAATTATTAATGGTGCATTCATGCATAAATAGCCTTAGACCCGTCCAAGAATCTTCATTAGAGATACCTAGTCATCTTTGATGAAGCTCTTCTTGGATTGTCCAGTTTGGACAGTTCAGGAGCACAAGTCTCTATTGTAATTTGTAATTAGTAGTTCTACTACTTATTGTAATTTGTATTGTAATTTTAATTTAATCAAATAAAATTAGCACAATTTAAAAAAAAAAAAAAGGATATGACAGCGTCTCTACAAACGCCTCCTAAACCCTAAAAACTAACGGTGATATTTTTAAAACAGATACGACGACATTTTTAAAATGTCACTAAATATCGTTGGTGACGTCAGTGTGTTTATAGGAAGACAGTTGATGGCGTTTTTTAAAACACCTCCTGTACTAATATCACGATGTTTTTAAAACGTCACAAAGCTACAACGACGGCTGCATCTTTGACGTTTGGTACTAAACGCCACAAAATGAATTAGCGGCGTTTTTAATAGATATAACGGGGTTTTTTAAACGCCACTAAAAGTTCAATTTCCAGCAGTGAGTGTACCCACATCCATAAAAACTAGACCATCCAATTCAAAACTTCCACCAGAGACAAACCAATTTTTGAGGTGAAATCAGTTTCCACTACAAGGACCAATCGAAGTCCTTCACGAGCAGCAATGACTCTGCCATTAAAGCATTATGCACCCAAGGAACTTTAGCCAATGAAGTTCCAAGCTGCCAAGAAAGAAATTGGTTTTTTTGAATTTTTGCAGTTTGAGTTATTTCAGTTTAGTATTTTTTTTTAAAAAATATATTAAATTTATTTGCTTTTAAATCTATCTCAACTAGATGATCCTAAAGTTCAAATGTATATACATATATATTTTTAAAAAGTTCTGAAAATAAATATAAAAAACAAGATAGTTTTTAAAAGTCTGTTATTTGATAAAATTTGACTTACTTTCATCTATAGTGATTTTTCTCAAAATTGAGTTGAATTTTTTTGATTTTTGAAATTGTGTAGTTGATAAGAATCTAAAAGTGAAAAAAATAAAAAATTGATTTGAAATTTAAAAAATTTTAGGAAAACGTAAAATAAGTAGACATTTTAATTTTAACCAAAGGAAGCCTAACCACAAAATGTGATTTACACCCATATTTGAGGGTGTATATTGTAGAAGTACCCTTTTTGTGTATATCAATTGTACGCCATTTGGAAGAACTTGAAATCAAATTTTATGGTTTTATAAAAGAAAAAAAAGTCGTGCTACATGCACCGATTAGTATACTAACTATTGTACCAATACCAGTTATGATATTATTATTCACTCCACTCATTAATCATATTACAAATATCAAAAACCTCTTAAATTATGCCACATCATCAATTTGTATACTAGTTAGTATAGTAATTGGTGCATATAGCATTATTCATACACTAATTGATACATATAGCATTATTCAAGAAAAAAAAATGTATATGAAATGCATTTTTACTTACTCATTAACTAGCATATCACCCGTGCTATGCACGGGTTGTGTTTCACTACTTTGTTTTCTTATTTTTTTTAAATGTTTTTTTTCTTTTTTTATATTATATTAAAATTTAATATTTTGATAATAATCATATGTGTTGGACTTTTCAAAGAATTTTTTTTTTTATGCTTGTTCTTAATACATTAAAATGTTATTATAAGGGATAATAATCATATGTGTTGGATTTTTCAAGAAATTCATATATACTTCACAATTATTTCTATATATGTGAATTGTGATTTTTAAATGTCTTTTTTTTTATATATTATATTAAAGTGTAATATTTTTATAATAATCATATGTATTGGATTTTTCAAGAAATTCATATATACTTCACAATTATTTCTATATATGTGAATCGTGATTTTTAAATGTCTTTTTTTTTCTTTTTTATATTATATTAAAGTGTAATATTTTGATAATAATCATATGTGTTGGACTTTTCAAGAATTTCATGTGTTGGACTTTTTAAGGAATTTTTTTATGATTGTTTTTAATGTATTAAAGTGTTATTATGAGGAATAATAATTATATGTGTTGGGACTTTTCAAGGAATTCATGTGTGTTGGACTTTTCAAGGAATTTTTTTTATACTTGTTCTTAATGCATTAAAGTATTATTATGAGGGTAAGGCTTGGGGGGGTTAGGAGAAGTTAATAAATGCTAAGTTTTTTTTTTTAAAAAAAAATCAAAAAATCAAAAAATTTAGATTGGGATATTAGAGCTCCCACAAGGTTTGGGGTTAGAAACCCCCTTTTCCTTAATATATACTAGCATATCACCCGTGCTATGCACGGGATTGAATTAAAAAAAAAAAAAAAAAAACTAAAACTATTCATAGTTATGGTAAACATATTTTTAAATTGTTAGCATAATATATATGTAATTTTAAAAGAAAATGTTGACATTGCATAATTAAAGTAATAAAAATAAGAATTTATTACATTTGTTCAAAATTCACTGAATAAATAAAACAAAGTATAACTAAAATCTAAATTATTGTGGGTCATCCATCAGCATTCCTGCATTGTCAAAATAAACTCTATCCGTTTATCTTGAACATTGAAATTTATTGAACCAGTACTGTCTTTTACCACAATGTTAACATTGTATCTAATAAAAAACAAATGACACTTGTTAAAAAGAAATATTGTACCTAATAAAAAATTAAAACACTTGTTAAATTTGAATTATTAAAACCCTTTTTTCCTTAATATATAGTAAGTATAAGTATAGATAGATAGATAGATAGATAGATTGCGATTTTTAAGAGTCTTTTTTTTAATATTATATTAAAGTTTAATATTTTAATAATAATCATATGTATTTTTTTTTTCAAAAAATTCATATGTGTTGAATGTTTTAAGGAATTTTTTTTATACTTGTTCAAAAAATCAGAAAAGATGTTATTATGAGAGATAATGATTTAAAGTATTATTATGAGGGGATTTTGACCAAATCTCTCAAAAGGCTTGGAGATTGGGAGAAGTTAACAAATGGTAAGTTTTTTTTTTAAATTACATATAATTATTTGTACGGGGGATTTTAAATGCTGATCAGGAAATTTTGACCAAATCAATAAATGTAGGCATGTGAAAAGACATGTGGATTGAAAAAATTAATAAATGTTGATCAGAAAATTTTGACCAAATTAATAAATGCTGAGATTGCATATTTGATATTACCATTCATTGTTTAATTGACATCTCACTTATTAAACTTGCAAATCGTATAGATAAGTATTGAGAACCATTTAATCGACATCTTACTTATTAAAGTGTATATATACAAAAAGTTAAGAAATTAAGATTTTAATATTGGAGTTAGTAGGATTTAGATTTTTTTTTTAAAAAAATCAAAAAATTAGGAAATTGAGATTGGAATATTGGAGCTCACACATGACTTGTGGGTTTAAAGCCCCTTTTTCCTTAATCAATAGTAAGTATAGATAGATAGATTGCAATTTTTAAGTGTCTTTTTTTTATATTATATTAAAGTTTAATATTTTGATAATAATCATATGTGATTTTTTTTTCAAAAAATTCATATGCGTTGAATCTTTTAAGGAATTTTTTTTTATGCTTGTTCAAAAAATTAGAAAAGGTGTTATTATAAGGGATAATGCATTAAAGTGTTATTATGAGGGGATTTTGACCAAATCTCTCAAAAGGCTTGGGGGTTGAGAGAAGTTAATAAATGCTAAGTTTTTTTTTTTTTAATTACATATTATTATTTGTATGGGGGATTTTAAATGTTGATCAGGAAATTTTCACAAAATCAATAAAGGTAGTCATGTGAAAAGACACGTGGATTGAAAAAGTTACTAAATGTTAATCAGAAAATTTTGACCAAATTAATAAATGCTGAGATTTCATATTTGATATTACCATTCATTGTTTAGTTGACATCTCAATTATTAAACTTACAAATCGTATAGATAAGTATTGAGAACCATTTAATTGACATCTTACTTATTAAAATATATATATACAAAAAGTTAAGAAATTAAGATTTGAATATTGGAGTTAGTAGAATTTAGATTTTCAAAATAGAGTTTAGGTTTTCGAAAAGGCTCAAATTAAATGATGGGTGAAGGTTTGTTTTTTAAAAAAAAAAAATTCAAAAAAATTCAAAATTGAGATTGGAATATTGGAGCTCCCACATGGCTTGTGGGCAAGTGTAGATAGATAGATAGATAGATTGCGATTTTTAAGTGTCTTTTTGATAATGATCATATTTTTTTTTTCAAAAAATTCATCATAAAATTTAGATTAGGATATTTGAGCCCCCACAAGGCTTGTGGGTTAGAAACCCCCATGAATTGTGATTTTTAAATGTTTTTTTTTTATAGTATAGATTAAAGTTTAATATTTATATTAAAACAGTAAATAAAAAGATTAAATCACATTAAAATAAAACATTGAACAAACTACAATCACATCACATTTTCCTCATAATAAGGAAAATAAATCAACAAAAAGAACCATTAAACTAACTGCAATACAATCATATTAAAAAAAAAGAATCATTGAACAAACAACAATCACATCACATCACATCACATTTTTTTCATAATAAAAAAAATAAATGAAAAAAAATCATTGAACTAACTATAATCACATTAAAAAAAATAAAAATAAAAAAAATATTGAACTAACTACAATTATTGTAAAAAAGAACCAAAAAGAAAGAAATGAAAGTGAAGAAGTGAGAAATGCTCACTATTTGCATGCGTTGGAAAGACTCACTGTTTGCTCAGTGTTTGCAAGGGAAAAGTGAAGAATTGCTCACTGTTCACATTAAAAAAAAAATTATTGAACTAACAAAAAAGGCGAAATTACAGTGAAGAAGTGAGAAAGGCTCATTATTTGCATACGTGAGAAAGGAGGAACAAACTACAATCACATCAGTAAAAAAAAACCTCGCCCCTCAGAATCCTCAAACCTAAGAACACTAATATTGGTTTCAATTCTTGTATAATTATGAGCAATTTTCTTAATCATTTCATTTATAATTCATTGGGGTCTTAAAAAGTAGATTTACAAAATGTAGTTATATATCATTTTTCAAGAAATTAAATATGTTTTAAAAAAAATCAATTCACATATTTATTTGGGCTACTCATTGAAATAGTAAAATTAAATAACAAAGTAAATAACAAACACGTTAATAAATAATGGAAACAAAATATTCATCCCAGCTTCAACAAAAATAGAGCACACAAACATAAAATAAAATAAATGAACAAAGATTGAAGTTAAAAGGTGTAGTGGTACAATAATATCATCCTATAATAGATTGAGTGCAATGGACAAAGTGAAAGCAAGTATGAACCAGCCCAACACGAATGTCCAACTAAGGTTTTTGGCCTTTCGTCTTCTGGTTCCTGACCAAGGAGAAAGGAAAGCAAAGAGACAGAGAAAGTTGAGTTTTTGTGTTTTGTTTTTTGTTTTTAGAAAGTTTGAAAAAATTATTATGAAAACAATTCACATTTTAAGGATTACTAAAAGTGTTTTTGAAATTTTATCAGTAATAACAAAAATGAATAATGAAAACAAAAAAGATTGAAGTTAAAAGGTGTAGTGGTACAATAATATCATCCTATAATAGATTGAGTGCAATGGACAAAGTGAAAGCAAGTATGAACCAGCCCAACACGAAGTGTCCAACTAAGGTTTTTGACCTTTCGTCTTCTGGTTCCTGACCAAGGAGAAAGGAAAGCAAAGAGATAGAGAAAGTTGAGTTTTTGTGTTTTGTTTTTTGTTTTTAGAAAGTTTGAAAAAATTATTATGAAAACAATTCACATTTTAAGGATTACTAAAAGTGTTTTTGAAATTTTATCAGTAATAACAAAAATGAATAATGAAAACAAAGAATAGCATATTCCAATTTGAGAAGTTTTAGAGAAGAAAAGAATGAAGGAAGAAGAGAATAATTATTATTATTACTTGTGGAGGAGGAGACTGCAATAGGTATGTGTCTGGCTTCTTAGTCCTAATCAAGCTCCATGGAAAATGGCAATTTCGCAGAGAGGAATGTAAATTAATTGGCAATTTCACAGAGGAATGTAAATCAATTGCGACTGAGACTGATCTTTAAAAGCTCAAGCTTGAGGGAGCTGCAATAGGTATTGAAAAATTAAAAATGGTGTGTTTAATGAAAAAGTGAAAAAGATTTGGAAGAATTCAATTATTGGAGAAGTCAAAAAGACTTGGGAGAATTCATTAAGTGTTGGGGTTTTGTTTTTTAAAAAAAATCAAAAAATTGAGAAATTAGGATTGAGGTATTGAAGCTCTCACATGGCTTGTGGGTTTAAATATTTTTATAATAATCATATGTATTGGATTTTTCAAGAAATTCATATATACTTCACAATTATTTCTATATATGTGAATCGTGATTTTTAAATGTCTTTTTTTTTCTTTTTTATATTATATTAAAGTGTAATATTTTGATAATAATCATATGTGTTGGACTTTTCAAGAATTTCATGTGTTGGACTTTTCAAGGAATTTTTTTTATGATTGTTTTTAATGTATTAAAGTGTTATTATGAGGAATAATAATTATATGTGTTGGGACTTTTCAAGGAATTCATGTGTGTTGGACTTTTCAAGGAATTTTTTTTATACTTGTTCTTAATGCATTAAAGTATTATTATGAGGGTAAGGCTTGGGGGTTAGGAGAAGTTAATAAATGCTAAGTTTTTTTTTTTAAAAAAAATCAAAAAATCAAAAAATTTAGATTGGGATATTAGAACTCCCACAAGGTTTGGGGTTAGAAACCCCCTTTTCCTTAATATATACTAGCCTATCACCCATACTATGCACGGGATAATTATAGATATTTATATTTGTTTTTGATTTTTTTAATATATAAATTATATATTTTAAATATTTTTTATAAAAATAATTTAACAATCTTATCTCTTATTATAGTGTATGAGAGAAGTTGAAAATGGTACTGTAGTAACTATACATAGATTGTATTTATAATTATTTGTATGAGAGGATTTTAAATGCTGATCAAGAGATTTTGACCAAATCAATAAATGCAGGCATGTGGAAAGACATGTGGATTGAAAAAAGTTAAGAAATACTGATCAGGGATTTTGACCAAATCAATAAATGCTGAGTTTTTTTTTAATAAAAAATTTAGAAAATTGGGATTATTAAGAGCCATTTAACAAACTACAATAACTTTTTTTTTTTTTTGTGAATTAACTTCAATCATATTAAAAAATCAAATTATAAACAAAATGAGATAACTTCAATCATACAAATCACAAATTTTTTAATGCTATCTAACTACAATGACATTTTTCTCATAATAAAAAAAATAATTGAAAAAAATAACCATTAAAATAGTAAATAAAAAAGATTATTTAGAACCATTGAACAAACTACAATCACATTTTTCTTTTTGTGAGTGTTTATGTTTATCTAATTTCAATCATATTAAAAAATCTATATTATATATTAAGCAAAAGGAGGTTTTTAACCCCAAGCCTTATGGGAGCTCCAATCTCCCAATCTAAATTTCCTGATTTTTTGATTTAAAAAAAAAAATCTTAGCATTTATTAACTTCTCCCAACTCCCAAGTCTTACCCTCATAATAACACTTTAATGCATTAAGAACAAGCATAAAAAAAAAAAAATTGAAATCCAACACATGAATTCCTTGAAAAATCTCAACACATATGATTATTATCCCTCATAATAACACTTTAATGCATTAAGAACAAGTATAAAAAAAAATTCTTGAAAAGTTCAACACATATGATTATTATCAAAATATTAAACTGTAATATAATATAATAAATAAAAAAAGACATTTAATTTCTTGAAAAGTCCAACACATGATTATTATCAAAATATTAACCTTTAATATAATATAAAAAAGGAAAAAAAAAAGACATTTAAAAAAAATATTTAAAAATCACAATTCATATATATAGATAATTGTAAACACAATCCGTGCATACCACGGGTGATATTCTACTAAAATTATAAACAAAAGGAGATAACTTCAATCTCATAAATCACAATTTTTTTAACGCTATCTAATCATCATCAATAATTAAAAAAACACAATAATTTATTTTTCAAAAAACATAGTGAGTTAAAAAGATCAATTACAATTTTTTTTGGGTCAAAATACAATCTAATCATCATCAATAATTGGTACATTATGTGACCCTAATGAGTACAATCCATTTTGTTTTTCAAAAAACATAGTGAGTTAAAAATCAAATTACAAATTAAGTGAATTGATAGTTAAAAAAACACAATATTTTTTTTTCAAAAAACACAGTGAGTTAAAAAAATCAATTACAATTTTTTTTTCAAATTACAATCTAATCATTATCAATAATTGGTACTTTAAAAATCAAGTCAGAAAAAAATCAAATTAAATCACAAATATTTTTATGTTATCTAACTACAATCATATTTTTTTTATTATAAATAATTGTAAAGAAAAACCATTAAAACAGTAAATAAAAGATTAAATCATATTAAAAAAAAGAACCATTGATCAAACTACAATCACATCACATTTTTCCCATAATAAAAATAAATAAATAAATAAAAAAGAGAACCATTGATTAACTACAATCACATTAAAAAAAAAGAACCATTGAACTAACTATAAGGGGAAAGCACCAATAAATTCCAAATTTGGGAATGTTAACCCATTTAGTCCCGAAGGTTTTTTGTTGGACTAATAGGTCCTATTTCCCAAGAAGCTTACTATAGGCCTTTTTATGATTTCCCTTCTTTTCAAATATCAAACATTATTCATCCAACATCAAACATTAGCAACGTCAGGATTATTTATCAAACATCAACCACTAAACATTAAGATTATTCATCAAACATCAAACACAGTTTTTGAACCATTAAACATTATGATTATTCATCAAACATCAAACATTATCTATCAAACATCAAACATCAGATTTATGAGTAACATCATCAAAACAACATCAAACATCACAACATCATCATCAAAACAATATCAAAACAACGATTAAATAATTTTTTAAATAATGATTAAACATCAAAATAACGATTAAAATAACATCAAACTTCAAAATAACGATTAAACAATCATCATAACAATTTGTTTGATCAAACATCATCATAATTTATTAGCCCTAAATACACAAACCCAGATCTGAAAAAATGAAGATGGATATATATAAATATATATATAAAGAGAGAGATTCAATTCTCATCAATCTTCAGTATCAACCCTCACGACGACCCCCACCACCATGGAACCCGCCGCCTCCGATGGGAAGATCCGATGGGAGAATCGAATCGCAGGATCGGACCTGCTTGAGGACCCGATCTTGGCGTCTCGATTCTGTGGGTTCGGAAGAGAAATGGACGTGGAAGAGAGTGGTGAGCGAAGAGGAGGAGACGATGGAGTGGTGATTGGCATCGTAGGCGAAGTCGGGACCGACCTTGGAGACGTAGGCGGAGGGAATAGAGAGGTCGTCAAGGACGGCGGAGATGAAGGCCGCGGCGCTGCCGAGGCTATCGGCGATTACGACGTCGTCTTTGATGAGGACATTGTGGCAGTAATTCCCGACGATTAGGCCACGACAAAGGTGTTCTTGTTCTTGATTTTCTCTGACCATGGGTAAGATTATTGGAGCTAGAGGATCTCAATTTGTTCTTGTTCGATGATGTTTGAACATGGTCGATGTTGTTGATGTTCGATGTTTGTTGATGTTCTGAATGTTCTTGATGTTCTGAATCTTCTTAATGTTCTGAATGTTCTTGTTGATGATGTTCAATGTTCTGAATGTTTTCATAAATGTTCAATGTTCTCAATGTTCAATGTTTTTGTAAACATCAGCAACATCTCAATGTTCAATGTTCTGAATGTTTTCATAAACACCAGATTCGATGATGTTCAATGTTCTTGAATGTTCTGAATGTTTGAACATGGTCTTCATGTTTCTGAATATTCGATGTTGATGATGTGCTTGAATGTTCACAAAGATGTTGCTGATGTTTGTTTGACGATATACCAAAAATAATCAGGACTAAATGGTTTAATAAAAAACATTCAGGACTAATTAGTGTAACATTTACTAAAATAGGATTTATGAGTAATTTTTCCTAACTATAATCACATTTTTTTCTTTGTGAGTGTTTATGTTTATTTAACTTCAATCATATTAAAAATAAAATTAAAATAGTAAAAAAAAAAGATTAAATAACATTAAAAAAAAAACATTGAACTAACTACAACAATCATATTAAAAAATAGAGGCATTGAACAAACTACAATCACATCACATTACAGTCACATTTTTTTCTTTGTGAGTGTTTATGTTTATTTAACTTCAATCATATTAAAAATAAAATTAAAATAGTAAATAAAAAGATTAAATAACTTAAAAAAAAAAAAAAAACCATTGAACTAACTACAACAATCATATTAAAAAAAAAAAAAAAAAAGTCATTAAACAAACTACAATCACATCTCATTTTTCCCATAATAAAATAAATAAATGAAAAAAAAGAACTATTAAACTAACTACAATCACATTAAAAAAAAAGAATCATTTAACTAATTATAATCACATTTTTCTCTTTGTGAGGATTTATATTTATCTAATTTCAATCATATTAAAAAATCAAATTATAATTTTTACTCGCTAGACAAATCACAAATATTTTTATGCGCTATCTAACTACAATATTAAAACAATAAATAAAAGGAAAAGTCAAGAAGAAGCAAACAAGAAGAAGACTTACTGTTTGCATACGTGGTCACTGAAGTTGAAAGTGTAACAGTGAGAAGTCAAGCGGAGAAAACAAAAATGAGACTCACTATTTGCAATAAGTATGTGAAAAGTTAAAAAGAGCGTGTGTATTGAAGAAGTTAAAAAGACTTGGAAAAATTTAATAAGTGCTAAGTTTTTTTTTTCAAAAAAAATCAAAAAAAATTAAGAAATTAAGGTTTAGATATTGGAATTCCCACAAAACTTGTGGGTTAAAGATAGATATAGATATAGATATTTATATTTGTTTTAATTTTTTTTAATATACAAATTATTTATTTTGGAAAAGGTACTGTAGTAATTATGAGATAAGTCAAAAAGTCTTGTGGGTTGAGAGAAGTTAATAAATGCTGAAGTTAATTTTTTTTTTTAAAAACAAAAATTAGAAAATTAGGATCGGCATATTGGAGCTCCCACAGGCTTTGGGAGTTAGAAATCCCATTTTGCTTAATATATAGTATAGATAGATAGATATAAATATTTATATTTGTTTTGGATATTTTTTTAATATACATACTAGCCTATCACTCGTGCTATGCATAGGATAATTATAGATATTTATATTTATTTTAGATTTTTTTTAATATATAAATTATGTTTTTTAAGATTTTTTTATAAAAATAATTTAACAATTTTATCACTAACCATAGTGTATGAGAGAAGTTGAAAAAGATACTGTAGTAACTATACACAGATTGTATCTATAATTATTTGTATGAGGAGATTTTAAATATTGATCAGGAAATTTTGACCAAATCAATAAATGCAGGCATGTGGAAAGACATGTGAATTGAAAAAAGTTAATAAATGCTGATCAGGGGATTTTGACCAAATCAATAAATGCTGAGTTTTTTTTTAATAAAAAAATTTAGAAAATTCATATTGGGATATTGAAGCTCCCACAGGCATTGGGGTTAAAAATCCCCTTTTGCTTAATATATAGTATAGATTATTTTTTTTAAGATTTTTTTATAAAAATAATTTAATAATCACATCACTAACCATAGTGTATGTAAGAAGTTGAAAAGGGTGTTGTAGTAACTATAAGAGAAGTCAAAAAGATTAGTGGGTTGGGAGAAGTCAATAAATGCTGAGGTTATTTATTTTTTTAAATCAAAAAATTAAAAAATTAAGATTGGGATATTAGAGCTCTCACAAAGCTTATGGGTTAAAAGACCTCTTTTTCCTTATATAATACTAGCATATCACCCGTGCTATGCACAGATTGTGTTTACAATTATCTATATATGTGAATTGTGATTTTTAAATATATTTTTTTATTTTTTAAATGTCTTATTTTTCCCCTTTTTTATATTATATTAAAGTTTAATATTTTGATAATAATCATATGTGTTGGACTTTTCAAGGAATTAAATGTCTTTTTTATTATTATATTATATTAAAGTTTAATATTTTGATAATAATCATGTGTTAGACTTTTCAAGAATTTTTTTTTTTTTTTTTATGTTTGTACTTAATGCATTAAAGTGTTATTATGAGGGATAATAATCATATGTGTTGGGACTTTTCAAGGAATTCATATGTGTTGAGTTTCAAAGAATTTTTTTTACAAAAATGCTAGAGACTCCAAAAATTCTACCAAAAGTTTTATCAAATGTAGTGTGGAACCCATATGGGACCCACATTGTGTGGGTCCCACACCCATGTAAGACATTTGGTAAAACTTTTGGTAGAATATTTGGGGTTTCTAGCATTACTCTTTTTTTTATGTTTATTCTTAATGCATTAAAGTGTTATTATGAGCGTAAGACTTGGGAGTTGGGAGAAGTTAATAAATGTTAAGATTTTTTTTTTAAAATCAAAAAATCAGAAAATTTAGATTGGAAAATTGGAGCTCTCACAAGGCTCGGGGTTAAAACCTCCTTTTGCTTAATATATAGTATAGATATAGATATATAATTTGCTATGAATTTAAAAGTCATACATTCTTTTCTCTCTTTTATGGCCTTTAGAATTCTAGTTTTTGCATTGCCTTTCTTGAGTTTAAATGTGAAGAAAGTGAACGAGTCTATTGTTGGTTTAGTGGTGGGCTTTGTAGAAATTCAGATTCATCACAATATATTATTTGGTTTGGTTTTCCAAACTGATCATAACAAAAAAAAAAAAAAAAAAAAAAAAAAAAAAAACAGGATTCCGAGTTTGTGAGATCGGGAATTTGTGGTGGGAGAAATATAGTCAGCCAGGATCAAGAGTTGATAACAAAAATAAGGGCTCATAAAGAAGAAAATCAGAAAAATCTTAAAGAACGAAGGAAAGCAGAATTAGAAGAAATTAAGAAAATGAGTGAGACCCATTTGATAGTGGCAACACTGATAGCAACTGTAACGACCCGCATTTTATGGCTTAATCATGTTCATGTGCATTTGCATAACCATGCTTTGTTAAGTTAACATTCATGAATCTTGCCTTGTTTTGTACGTATATGATTTGTCATGTTAAGTTGCATTCATGAATCTTGTCTTGCTATGCTTAAGTGTTGCTTGCATTTTCTGTTCCTTCTTTGCTGTCCCCAAGCCTAGGTCCTGTAAGCCTAGGTTATGCCAAGTCTAAGTTATGATTAAGCCTATTTTATGTTAAGCCTAAGTCATGTTAAGACTAAGTCATGCCAAACCTAAGTTATGTTAAGCCTAGATCATTTCCAAGCCGAGGTCATCCTAAGCCTGTAGCTATTTTGGAATCTCTTTGGTTGACCTCCACCTTTGTCCTGGCATATTGGCCGAGATGATTATCATCTAGGCCGAGGTGTGTATCGCCAAGGCCGAGATGTGTATTATCTAGGCTGAGATGTTATCTTTGTACCGAAGTGATCTTGTCCTGGAGTGGTATGACCTAGACCGAGGTGTGGCACATCTAGGCCAAGGTGTGGCACAGCTTAGTCAAGTGTTGTCCTTCCTAGCCGAGATCATTGTTACCTTAGTGCCGAAGTCTTGTCCTTAGCCGATGTCATTCCTTGCCGGAGTGTTTTGCTGTGTAGCTTGATAGATACGCTTTGTCATAGACTTGTCTTGTCAGTCAGTCACCTTTTTTAGGAGAACCAACCAGCCGTTGCCACGTGTCACACCCCGAACCCGCCCCTAAAAGTTCGGGCATGACCTATACAGAAACGGACACTTAACCTGATATACATATCTTATGGGGCCTGAACGGAAGCATTTAATATTAAAAATACAACATCAAGACATATCCATTGAGCCACTATTGACATGCCAGGATCACCACATCACATCGAATAACCAATATACAGAAAACATACACCCATATGCATCGAATCAGCCCATAATTGGGCATAGAACAAAACATTTTAAGGAAAGACAACCAAGCATAACTCCCAAAAATATAACCACACTTTACAAAATACACAGGCTTCAATTGGTGCATGGACACACCGAGGTTGACAAGAGAGAGACGAGTCTTAAGGGTTAGGACTGGCTTCTCGGTTGATGACCTACAGAAACAGACAAAATACAGAATGAGTAAAACTCAGTGAATAATAGTACATGAGTAATGTAAAGTACAACAGAAATAATAAAGTATATAACTGCGAAGCACATGATTACTACATGCTGTAATTATATCTCAACAGACATGAGTCCAGAAATATACATAGAGCGGCCCTCGGCCCAGAATGATACAGAACGTCACAAAATGGCCCTCGGCCCAGAATGTTACTCAGAATCACAAAATGGCCCTCGGCCCAGAATGTTACTCAGAATCACAAAATGGCCCTCGGCCCAGAATGTTACTCAGAATGTATATGGACTCAAGAGGTGGCTCGTATGGACTCTAGAGGTGGCTCCCACCTAAGTGTAGCACTTAGTTCCATACAGCACTTTGCTCCATATTAGATTTCAATAAGTTTTTAAACCACTAATTCATATTATACCAATTTACAACAGAATGGATTAGTAGGACAGAATGCATAAACTGAATAAATAACCAGGATAGCACAATCCCCATTCATGTGAATCTCGTTACACCACGGAGTTTACAACTCATCACAAGGTTTAGTACGATTAGACATAATCGCTTCATAAATATCAGAACATTAATAATACTCCTTGAAGGACGGAATAATTTACCTCATACCAGCCATTGTAAGCCAACATAGCTATCTTGTAGACAATAGAATGTGAGTATTCAACATCAACATAAATTACATAATAATGGTAAATTGTATTGTTCACTTCATAGGTTCCGAACGACCTTGTCGGTTCATAACTTCACAGATTGGCCTTTAACCTGATGGGTTCACATGTTCACAAATGAGTCATTAGGTTCATAAACTTACAGCTTAGCATATTGGCCTTATAGGTTCACAAGTGGCCTTTAGCCACATTAGTTCACAAATTCACAATTTCCTTGATGCATTTCATAATTCACAAGATTTCACACATAGTATATATAACTTCACAACATCTTCCAATGTCTCCATAATTTCATAAATGTCACTTATAGTATGGATATAACTTCATGTCATCATAACTCTTGTAACAAGAATCACAACATCAATACGTAACTTCATGTCAATGTAGTACTTACAACGAGAATCTTAACGTCAATAATAATAATTATTAACGGTGTGTCAATATACTACTGTTACTCACAGTGTTGTGAGGATGTGCTAGTTCCTCCCTGAGTGTGTCCTGCACACAATCATAACTTGTAAATTAGTTCCCTCTCCTCTTAAATCATTGAAACCATTCCTTGTGTTTTTACACTTCACATGCATTTACCATCATAAGTCATCAGTAAAATATTCTAAAACTACCAGAGAGTCAAGCACACAAAACTGAACAACACACATTTTTTTTTCCGAAAATAAGCCTCCCCGCTCGAGCGCCACTTTGGCCGCTCGAGCGGACTGTAGAATCCATCAAACTGCTGGAAGATCGATTTTCCCGCTCGAGCAGGCTTTCCTCCGCTCGAGCGGACCAAGCGAATTCTGAAATTCTGTATTTCGGATTAGGCAACATCGTTCCATTTTTCATGCAATTCCAAATGAAATCAAGACTATCTTTCAACCCAACTATATTATGGATTCCACCTAAACATGACAAATTAAACAAGATTAGGAGCTTAAACAAGCCATCTCCTCCTCAATTTCCATTCTTGGATTCAAGTTCTTCATGTTCTTATAACACAACACATGATATACACATATTATATATATATATATATAGCCAATATTTCCATACTTGAGTTCAAACATGACAAATCAAAGAGCAAACAATTAAATGATAGAATAATCTTATCAGGTTTTCATCACAAACACACAAGACTTTCCTTACATCTCTAGGGCACAAGGTTATCAAGAAAATCCCCAAATCCCATAATATGTCCTAGATGATAAAAATGAAGATTTTTGCATTAATATACCGAAATTACCATAATCAAGCCATAGATGTAAGTGTTGAGGAGATCTAGAACCCCTACCTCGAAGAACAAACATAGGGGCAAGATTGAGGAGAATCCTTCCAAAATCCCGAAATTCCAATCGGTACAACTCAATAATCTTCAAGCTTCTTCACTTCTTGATGGGTGATCTTGATCTAAACTAAGGAAAATGGAAGGTTTTGGAGATCAAAGACCTAGGGCTTTCGGACCTAGGGGAGAGAGATGAAGAATGAAAAAGGAAAGTGTGAGAAATGATCCAAAAAATCATGTTTTAAGCTGCTGCCCCGTAATTCCCGCTCGAGCGGACCTGTTTTCAGCACAGACCCCGAAACTTTGAACAGGTATAACTCTTCCATCCGGACTCCGTTTTAGGTCGTTCTTGTGTCCAAATTGAAGCCCCGGAAACAAGCTTTCCAATGGTTCTAACCTCACATCTAAATTCAAAGTGTGGGAAAAAGAAAAGGGCAAATGAATGACGGCTGATCGTAGCTCAACTATCCGAATTATATTCTTTGGTCCAAACTTACTTTACCATCTTACTACCACCTCAATCAATACCCCAAAATAAGATAGAAACATTGTCAATGCCAATAGATATGGTTGAATTAAAGCACATTAACCCCTAATTAAATAAGGATGACTTTTGGGGTCATTACACCACGTGTCCGAGCTGAGTGTTAAGTCAGCCGGCAGAGAGAGAAACCTATCATTTGTTGTGTTTTGTTCTAAGGAAGAAGAGAGAGAAGCTCTAGAAGAGGGAGAAGGAGTTCTAGAGAGGGAGTAGAGATCCAAGCTTGATTCCTAGAGATCGAACCGTTAGATCCGTGTTCTAAGGTTAGATTCTTGATCTGCTCATGTTGTTCTTTATGATTATGTTATCGCATTGCATGATTGAATATGTTTTGAAAGCCATGCATCGTTTTGAAGTTCGGTTTTAGAAAGAGAAAATGGTGTTCAAGTGTTCTTCAAGAAAAGTCATGTTTTGATCCGAAAGCTCATGCCAAGATTCATGTTTTTGTGTTTGTTTTCGCATGATCTTCAAGTATGGGTACCCAGGTCCATGTTTTCGAACTCATAGCATGAAAACTCAGTTTTTGAATAAAGGAGTGATGATTTTGGCATTCATGTTCTTCATGTTCATGTTCATGTTCTTCATGTTTTTCACGGGTGGAAACCCAGATCTCCAAACCTCACTTTCCGAAGTGTAGTCGCCGAGATCACTCTTGCCTAGACCTCACACTTGGGCCAAGCATCGTATCTCACCTTGGCCTACTTTGCATGATCACTGCACCTTTGGTTTGTCTTGTATGAACCTCGGCATGCAGCCGCACGCCAAAGCCCAGGTGACCACACCTCGGCCAGGAGGTGTGGGACGTCGGCATAGACCTGGTTGGTACCCAGCATGTCTCCCTGACATGTAAAACAGTGTTTTGACTTCCAGCATGTTTTCCGAGATCATTTGCATGCATGTAAGACTTGTTTTAAGAAGTATGTTCAGTAGACTTTGCCATGTGTTTGTAGGACTTGGACCTTTGCCTTGATCTCGACATCCCAAGAACTATGTGAGTGGTATTTTTAATAAAGCTATGTTATCATGTTTTGAATAAGCTTTGCTTTGCTTCGTTTTGAAAAGTATTTGTTAAGCATGAATGATTATCCCTATTTTGTATATCAAGTATAAGTTTTATGCATCAAGTATAAGCTTTGTTTTGATGTCACCATGTTAAGTCCTTACGTGCCAGAGGACTATAAGCTTTTGTGGCACATTCAAGTTAAGTCTCTCGTGTTAAAGCAGGCTACGGGCCTAAGTAACACAGGTCCTTTGTGCTGGAGGACTCTGAACTTTCGCAGCACCATATTGTGAAAAAGGGCTACGGGCCTAAGTCACATAAGTCACAAGGTGAAAAAGGGCTACGGGCCTAAGTCACATAAGCCTCAAGGTGAAAAAGGGCTTCGGGCCTAAGTCACACAAGTTCAAGGTGAAAAAGGGCTTCGGGCCTAAGTCACACAAGTTCAAGGTGAAAAAGGGCTTCGGGCCTAAGTCACACAAGTTCAAGGTGAAAAAGGGCTACGGGCCTAAGTCACACAAGTTTGTTAACAAGGGGGCTACGGGCCTAAGTAAAATGAGTAAGCAAGTTTTGAACAAGTTATGTTGTGTATGTTTTGAAAGGATCTCGGCCACCGACGGTCTATGAACGGGTGGATATGTTTTGTTCGGAATGTCATCACCCCCAAGTATATGTTTTGATACAAGTTCAGCTAAGTACATGTTTTGAACAAGCTATGATATATGTATTGTTTTGACAAGAACCTCGGGAATCATTCATTAAAACCTTTATTACTTGTACCATTCACTAAGTTTCCAAACTCACCCTCTCTATATATATATGTAGGTTCCAAGCTAGAAGTCGGCTTCGCCGAGGTGTTTCTTTCTGTGCCGATGTTTTGTATGCATGTTAGGTCGGCGTTGAGGACGTCGGCAACCATGATGATTATGTCCCTTGTCTTGTGTTTTGTTATGTCGGCTTGAGAAGCCCTTTTGTTAAGATGTAATATGTATATTTGTTTTGCTTATATCCAAGATGTAAAGTTATATAAAGATGTATGCCATTTCATTTGACTTATGCACAGCTCTTATGGACCACTTGTATTTTAAGTTATTGCTTCCGCTCTTGTTAGCCCCATATGTATACTCTGATTGTGTGTGATTTTGAAAGTTGGCCTTCGGTAATCTCGGATTACTGGCCATCACGACACCATCCTACTAGGGGCGGGTTGGGGTCGTGACAGCAACCATCAGCTTTGCGGCCGGATTCATGATGCCTGGAGGTTACAATAGCAATAAAGGTTTAAAACAAAGAATGCCACTTCTAATAACAGAAGCAGCTTTCAAACTGTTTGTTATTGCAAATACCATAGCCGCAATATGCTCCACTTCCTCTGTGATTCTATACTTCACTGCCCCACTTTATTACACTATCGGAGATGAAGATAAAGTTTACAACATTAAGCTGGTGTTTCGTTATTTCATGGCCTTATTTCTCGTTTTAATTGCCGTGGCGGCGCTGATAGTCGCATTCATTACAGGTTCTTATGCCATGTTATCACATTCTTTAGGCCTCGCAATTTCTGTATGTCATATTGGTTGCATCTCATTTCTCATTTATTTGATTGAACTCCAAAAGTGGTTTTCTTATTTTAAAAAAATTAACTCATAAATAAATTAGTTAGGTAGCTTTTTATTTATTTATTTTCTGTATCTGGTGATTTATATGTCAAAATGCTAAAACATAATGTGTTTCCTTATATAAGTTTTCTTTTATGAATGAGTTTGTTTTCTATGTCAATGTTGTGTTCTTATTATAATTAGTCAATCTATCTTTAGCTTTCATAACACATTTTTTAGCTAACTTCAGCAATTCAACAACCCTTTTTTAAAATTGATTTAATTTAGCAAGGTCTAAAGAACAAGTAAAAATTCAATATAATGGTAATATATAATATCACCAATAAACAATAAATCATTGGAGAAAAATTATTAGATGGTGATATTTTAACCATTGAATTGAATTATTTTTCAAAAAAAATGCAATAAACATGTGATTGAGTCACCCCATGTCTTTAGGCGACGTTCATGGTGGGCCAAATATCCCTTTCCAAAGTTAGACTAGCCCACAGTCAAGGCCGGCCCAACCATAAGCGTAAGGTCAATGTGCGGTTTATTTTTTTTTTAAAAGTCCACAAATTTCAGTTGCTTGCTAAATGCCAGCTCAAAAAAAAACTAATTAAAAAATATTTGTCAAAAAATAAATAAATAAATTAAGAAATAAAATCAAAGAAAAAAAAAAAAAACCTACTTATCCAAAGACTAAAAAGAACGATTCTGTTCAAAAGCTCGTCATAGAAAAGTGTCTAAAAATCTTTGTTCTCTAAAGACACTAAGGCCTTATTTGGTTTGTGTTTCTCAAAAAATTTCAGGAAAAATTCTCTACAAAGAAGTTTTCAAAAATAATCAAATCAAACAAATTTTTTCAAAATTTTTTTTCAAAACTTGTTTGGTTTATAAGTTTTCCAAACAAATCCCTCTCTCATACACATCAAAATCAATCACTTTTTTCAAAACTCTCTATCAAAATAACTTTTCAAAAAAAACCAAACCAAACAAATTTTCGTATTTTTTATCTCAAAACATGTTTCTCAAATACAAACCAAACAAGCCCTAAAATTTTAAAAAATTGTGTCCAAAAACATAACAAAATACAAATACAAAACAAAATTCAAAATTATATTTGGAGTATAGATTTGGATAGAAATTTGTAAGGGGAAAAAAAAAAGATGGAGTGACAAAATTAGGAGAAGAAAAAAGGTTTATATTTTAGAGATTGGTAATAAATCTAATCTAAGAAGGGTATAAGATATGGAAAATATTATGGATCTCAAGTAAATTACCAAATTTTTTACTAAATCTCTTACATGGGTGGGGATCTCCACACAAATCACATGTGTGTCCCCACACCCATGTAAAAGATTTGATAAAACATTTGGTAATTTATTTGGGATCTCTAGCATAACTCATAAGATATTAGATCCAATGAATATTTTTTATTGGTGAAAAATTCATTCTTTATGAAATAGTTTGGTGAGAAGTTCTTTTGTTATTTTGGGAGAACCTTTTATTTTCAATTTTACCCCTTAATTTATCTGTTGACTTTTTTTACTATATGTTCAAAGTTTTTTTTTTTTTTTTTTATCTTTTTAATTTTTTGACTATCTGTTCAATTTTTCCTCTTATCTATTCAAATATCTATACAGGTTTTATTATTTGTTGAGATTTGATATGCATGAAATTCTATTTGTTGAAATTCTTTGTTTTAATTTTTATCTATCTAAATTTTTTTCTTCAAATTAAATCTATCTATTCAAATTTCTTCACTTTTTTTTTCCTATCCAATTTTTTTATCTGTTGAATTTTTTTTAATGTATATGTTCAACCACACTATCTGTTTAAATACAAAACTATTTGTTCAACCAAACTTTTTTTCCCGTTGAAATACGAAGTTATCTGTTCAAATTTTGAACAGATCTCTTCAATGCTATTACAAATCTGTTCAACAACAAATCTGTTCAGATCCGAGCCATTATGGAGTTGTTATCTATTGAAACAAGAGGTTATGATCTGTTGAAATGTCCCCCAAAAAAAAAAAAATTAAAAAAGTCTTGTTGAAATGAACAATTTCTAGAAATACATTCTACAGTAGATTTTACAAACTCTTGTTTCCCTCAAATTAAACACCTAGCAAAATAAAACAATTTTAGACAAATGTTTTTTTTTTTTTTTTTAAATAGTAACTAACTAGATTGAATTTTGCATTGATTGAATCCAAATTTGCAAGTCGAATCACAAAACCACAAGAACATTCAAAAGCCAAGTTCACTGATGCCCTACTGAGCAAATAAATAAAAATACAGATATATATACACACAACACACACACACACACACATATATCTATTCTATTATTAAAAGCCAACACTAATTTTGGTGTCTTGAAGCCTAGAAGTCCAACTTTTATCTACAGCAGGTTTTGCCACCTGTAATTAGATAATAAAAATAAATAAATAAATAAATACATCCACATCCTTCCCAACCCACGTTCCCCCACGTTTCCAAACTGCATAGCAGTTTTAAATCAGTTTGAATGTCTTCCAAAACTGAGAATTGCTTGCAGTTTTTTTGTTTTAAGAACACAATGCAAGAAAAGACAAAAGTAAGAGCTCTCTAACCAGGTTGCTCCTCCACTTTGGGCCACAAGAAATCGACCTTAGTAGAAAGACAAGCCCTCGACGCAATCGCCAAAGCGGTCACCGCCACATGAGTCATGGCCGACGTCACAGAACCGTGGACCGAACCGGAGCCAGACGCTGCCGCGGCGGCGATCACGTTCCCTGTCGTAAACACAGAGCTCAGTGACGAGGAGACCGCGAATTTGGGCACAATTTGATCCAAAACGCACCGGAATCTCATTGAATCGCGAAGGTTTCGGTCAGAATTGTAGAGAAAAGAAGGGCTCTTGCGAAAGATTGAGGAGGTTTGGCGTGAACACATGTTTGGTTTCCTAGAATCCTTTTCTCTTTCTTTTTTTTTTTCCCTGGGAAAAAATAAAATAAAATCACATCTTTGTGGGGACGAAATGGAACAGATAGAATATGTATTACTGTGTATTTTTTATTTATTTATTATTATTATTTGTTTTTGTGTGGTTATTCAGTTCATATATCAAGAAGGTTGCAAACTTCAGTCTTAAAAAAGTTGATTTGTTTGTTTGTTTAATTTTGTGAGTGTATTTTTTTTTTTTTTTTTTTTTAAATAGTGTTCTCAATTGGTTTGTTTGGTTGATTAATTTTGTGTGGGTGTGTTTAATTTTTTTTTTTTTGATATGTTTTCAATAAAATCTCTTTATCAGTATATTTTTATTTTATTTTACAGAAGAAGCAGAGGTTCTTAAGCAGTTGGAAATAAAAACGCCCTGGGCTTTGTGTTCTTTCATGGGTCGTCCAAGGTAAGTTGGTAAAGGTTTTGATTGTACAAAATCCTTCTGCTTCATTTTTTTTTTTACTATTTCATTTTTAATTTTAATATGGGTTATGGTGGTTATTCAGTTCATATATACAAGAAGGTTGCAAACTTCAGTTTTAAAAAAAAGTTGGTTTGTTTGTTTGTTTAATTTTGTGAGTGTATTTTTTTTTTTTTTAAATAATGTTCTCAATTGGTTTGTTTGGTTGATTAATTTTGTGTGGGTGTGTTTAATTTTTTTTTTTTTTTGGGTATGTTTTCAATAAAATCTCTTTGTCAGTATATTTTTATTTTATTTTACAGAAGAAGCAGAGGTTCTGAAGCAGTTGGAAATAAAAACGCCCTGGGCTTTGGGTTCTTTCATGGGTCGTCCAAGGTAAGTTGTTAAAGGTTTTGATTGTACAAAATTCTTCTGCTTCATTTTTTTATTTATTTAATATTTATTTTTAATTTTTAATATGGGTTATGGTGGTTATTCAGTTCATATATAATTTTTTTTTTCTAAAATGTTGTTCTCAATTGGTTTGTTTGGTTCACTACTTTTGTGTGGGTGTGTTTAATTTTATTTATTTATTTTTTTTTGTATGTTTTCAATAAAATCTCTTTGTCAGTATATTTTTATTTTATTTGAGATTTGAGATAATGCAGAAGGATATGAGAATGTGTGTATATGTATCATATAAATACAAGAAAAAAAATATACAATTGAATATATAAATTAAAAAAAAAAAATTGAATGAGGATGGATTAAAATTTTTATCAATTGAGTTGGTTGAGATATGTGAGGGAACGTGGGTGGGGGAGGATGTGGATGTATTTATTAATTTTTTTATTTTTATTATCTAATTACAGGTGGCAAAAGCGGAGACAAAAGTTGGCTTCTAGGCTTTTAATAATAGAATAGATATATATATATATATTTTTTGGTGGTGAAAATTAGGAAATATTGTATATTTTTAAAAGATTTGTGTATATTATATTGTTCATATTTTTGTTTGAAATATATACCAAGTAAATATTATATTACACATAGTTAGAAATATTAAGCTTGCATTACATTACACTTATAATACATTGGTATATTATTATTAAAAAATATAATAAAAGAATAATATAATTTTTTTGCAAAATTTGCACACGCATAGCGTGTGCCTCAGCCGCTAGTATATATACGTTTGTATGTATATATGCAAAATAAATAGATTTGTGAGGAAATTCTACGATCGTCTGAGTCTTCATTGACAAATTGCTCAGAGACAATGATCAATAAAAATTACACTTCAAAATGAAACACGGATTAAAAAATATCGAATTTGAATTGAAATGTATAGAAATTGGTGATGAAAAATCCAGGGAGATTCGTCTGTCGAAACCCTAGTTTTCTACAGATCTGCGAGCGAGAGACACAAAATAAATAGATTTATATGTATATACACATGTATATATGTATTGAATGAAGTAAGAAATGAAATGAAGAGAGACAGATAGAGCACCAAACCAAGAAGTTACAGATCTGTTATAAAGAGAACGGCTTAACAGTGAACCTCAGATCTGTTTGAGATCTCAAATCGCATATCTGAGATCATTGGCGGTTGACACGGTCGTCCTCGGCACCAGAGAAAGGAGGGCCACAGTAGTGGCGAGGTGACTGAAGAGATTTTGTTGGTCCACCATATTTCGAGCACACGGTGTCTCTGGCAGAGTGATCAAACACCAACTCCGGCGGTGAAATGTAGGGCTCGGTGAGAGGGAGGTTGCGCAGGATTGAAGACGATTGTGGATCTGCGACTGAGTTGTTGATTTTAGGGTATTCTCATGCTTCGATCGGAGTTTCTGCTCGACCGCGTCTGGCTCTGATTTGATACGAGCCAAATCCTGCTCCAACAATTACTCTGGCGAACTCACTAAATAAAGATGAAGAAAGAGAAAAAGAGTACGGCGGGCGAAGGTAAGAGAGTGAAAATGAGGAGATAGAGAGAGAGAGAGAGAGAGAGAGAGAGAGAGAGAGGAGGTTTGGTTTTCTAGAGAGAGATTCATAGTGTTCTCTCATAGTAATGCATAATCTATATTCAACGAATGAAAATGAAGAATGAGGGTAATTTGGTCATTTTGGTTGAACATGTCCTTATAATAAATGTTTTTGCGCCTGGATTTTTTGAAAAAAAAAATAATAATAATTCTAAATTTGGATTTTTGAACTGAAAATCCTATATTTTATTTATGTTTCCTTTTTATTTTTTAGGAATAAATTAGTGAAAAATTCATTATTATGGTTGTGTTCCTCGTTACCATAAAGATATGATTATATGAAATGACTAAACTATCCACGTGTATATACATATCGTGTACACGTCTCTCTTTGGTGTCCATCGTCAAAACCATCTCTCTATCACTCTCTTTCTTCCTTTATAAACCCTCTCACTTCTCGCTCATTTCCTAAACCCTCTCTCTCTTTTTCTCTATTTATCTTCACTTTTTGTCCCCGACATGGCTCCCTGCGGATCCGCCACCACCGCGTCGGCTCCTCCTCTGTGGTAACAATTGAAAACAGAGAAGACTAAGTCGGGCGAGTCAACTATGGCGGTGACTCGGGCCTTTAGATTTTGCATTAAACATCATTATCATCATCGAAGGCCAAGACCGACTTGGATGCGTTCCTCTTCGCAAGGTCAAAACTTTCTTCTTCTTTTTATTCAGAGCCTCTAGAGTCTTGACTTGGCTCAGCCTCTTCGTCTTCTCCTCTTTCTTTTTCACAACAGCCTTCTCTGTTTTCATTTTCTCAGATTCTTTGATGGAAATAGCAACCAATTTCACTTTTTCGGATGCAGAGACCTTATAGAAGTTTTTGATTTTGACAAGTTTCTTCGATTTCACAAACTTCATCAACTGAATCAACAACATTTTCTTGAAATTTCTAGTCTATTTCTGTGATTTTGAGGGACTCAGTTTAAATCTGTAAATCTTCATTCCTCTCTCTCTCTCTCTCTCTCATTTGAATTTTCTCCATCAGCATTAGTGATCTATGTACGTACCGAATACCATACTAGATGCTTATGGACCGAAGCCCCGCACCCGATTAGACTATCTAGGAATTGAGACCCCACAACAAAGAGCACCATTAGAGCTGCCCGGCCGAGGTTGGCTAGATAACCCTTTCGGTGTAAGAGTAAGCGAACGGAGAAGATGAGAGACTCTGCCTAGGTGCAGAGAGAGAGAGAAAAGTGTAGAATGAATTCAGTTGTGTTTAAGTAAGTATAGTTTAGCTTCACTTAGTTACCTTCAATGTGAAGTGATGGGAGTTTATATAGGACACCTTACTTGTTGCCCAAGATGGTTTCACAAAGCTTTGGTGCTGCAAGGCTCCCTTTAATATTGCTCAAGGTGGGGGACCTCCAGGTAGTTGACATTGGAGGCATGTGTTTTTCATAATCATGCTTATAACAGATCGCATTCCCTTAAGTAACTATTTCTGTGATTCTAGGGGGAAGGGACTAGCTGAGGTGGCATCTTTCATGTGCATGCGTTCATAACTTCTACATTTCTCTTAGAGGTCTCCTTAGCTAGGTACCGTTGTGCCCCGGCTCGGACTTTCATAAGATTGCTTATAGAGATGGGCTAGCCCATTTAGACGTTTTTGTGTGGGCTCGGCCCACTTTGGTTCTGACAATAGGTTCAGCCCATCAATTCGGTCCAAGGATTTAGTTCGGCAGCTCGGCCTAGTCTAGTATCGTGGCTAGACCGGCTTTTCTACTACAAGTTGGGCCCAAGTGTATAAGGACTTGGGGTAGACTGTGTGTTATGGAGATGGGCTTAGTTGGCTGGCCCATGCATTCATCTGTCCCACTTGGACTTGGGTTTTAATGGATTGGGCCGACCCAAGGCTTGGATCCGACCCGTTTATATTCTGTCCTTTCATTTTCCACTTAGCTCGCGCTAAGGTTCCCCTTGGGGGGAGCTACTGTCCAATACCTCAACCGTCGTGTTACTTTGAATCTACTCCAGCTTGGCCTTGGTGAGGGTTCAATCCGTACATATACACTTCTGCATGCTCCTTTCACAAGGACACGTGGCAACGTGGCACTGGTGTACAGAGATAGTGTGCCGATTCCATACTGAGGGACATGATTTTGTACCATGACGCTATTTGAGGGTAATAAATACCCTAGGGCTGTTGCCTCAGCCCTTTCATCTGCTTTAAGTTTTAAAATCCCTAAAACCTTTTCACTCTCTCTTGCTGGTTCCGACGGTACTCCGTTCAAACACTTACTGCCATCACTGTGGGTTGCGAACGTTGCTGTTCTCATTCCAGTACCAAAGACCTTCATCCTTCATTGTTTCTTTATCAAATCTCTGTTCTGAAACTTTTCTTTTTTACTTACTTTTCCATTTACGTCGCCATTATTGGCCTTTGCACCACTGTTTCCGGCGACTGGTGCTATTTCTTTGTTTCTTTCTTAGTTCAATTTTGTCATTGCCCTTCTAGGTCTAGACAATGGGAAAATTTCGTGCATTGGTAGATACCCCTGAGGCGATTGCCCTGTTCAGTTGTGATTATAATATCCCTAATGATGTTGTCCTTACGCTGGCTAAGGTCCATGCCAAGCGTATAGGAACAAAAAACACTGTTGCATTCCCTATTGCTGCTATTTTTGAATGAGGGGTTCGGTTCCTTCTAGAATCGTTAGTCATTCGCTTTTTGCACTAAGTCCAACTTATCATAATGCAAGTATCTATAAACCTATTCCGAGTCTTTTGCGGTGTCTGTGCTTTGAATAGATGATTAGGCTTAAATCTGGACATCTGGGACATCCTGGGTTGTTATACTCTTTCTCACAACAAAGACCACAATACCTATTACCTTCATGTCTGTTCTACTGATTGTCACCTTGTCACCAGTTTGCTTGACTCCGACAAGCACAATGATGATTTCTTGCAAGTTGGTGAGAACTGGGAGTTCCCTGTTGGGACCGAGTTCCAGTCTGAGAGGATGCCTCAAAAAGATGACTATCCAAGTCTGAATCCCATGCCTTAGTATTTTTATACTTTTTTTTTCCTTTAAACTTATGTTTTGCTTGAATACTGTGCTAACGCTGTTCTCCATTTCTGCAGAGGCTTCCCGTTACCAACGTAGACCAAACTGCAAGAATGCTGAAGCGATCAAGGTCGTTTTGAGATACAAAAAGAGGTTTGCCCCCGAACTGTTGGACTATCAAGCTACTTACCGAACCAGAATCCAACAAAAAGCAAGGCTTGCTGCATCCTTTTTTAATTCTGATATTGAGCCTGATACACCCCCTGCCCCTTTAGTTACAAACTGCCTCTGCAGCCAGAGTTTATCTGTTAAGAGGACCCCTTCTCCTGCCCCCAGTTTCACAGGGGGATGATCAATGTCCAAGAGACGGGTGCTGATGGACCTAAAGGCGTAAGCTTTTGGTTCTTCTACTATCATGGAGACTCTTTTGGTCAAGACCGAACCAAAGAGTCCAATGGATGTGAAACTGGAAGTGGGGGCTTCTGGCCCTTCTGTTGCTGAACCTGCCGTCTCGATTGCCGAGAGGGCGAAAAAGAGGAGAAGAGACTGGCAAGGCTATAGTTGGTGAGGTTTCCGAGGAGCCTATTGTGGATGAGTCTTTTAAAAAGTGGAAACCACCCATGCTTCATCAGGTCAGGCCCATTTCCACATCTGCTTCGGTTGTTGCTTCTGGAGATTTTGCTTTTGATTTGACCAAAACTTTGCTGATGCTAGTGGATATGGCAGATCATAACGAACCTCGCCATATTCCGATCTTGAAGGGCACCCTTCAAATGATGACTTCTATGAGTGCTTCTACATTTTTTTTTTTAATGTTCTTACTGCTCTGTATCGTTTTATTTCCTTTAATACCTGTTTATTTGTTGCAGTGTATCTAGAGGATGCATTTGTCCATCACCCAAGCTGAAGCACTGGAGAGGGTCATGCTGGAGGCCACCATGAATACTGAGAGGTTGACAATGAATTTGGAGGCCGAAAATGAGGGCTGTTGAACTGCAGAGAGAGAAGTGTTCTGTCTGAATAAGGTTGTCGCTTTTGCTGAGAAGTCCAACGAGGCAGCTATTGGGGTCCAGACCCAACTTGAGAGATAAGTGGCTGAGCTGGAGATAGTTATAGCTGTGATGGCTGCTGAGTGCTTGAATTTGGAGGCCAAGCACTGGCAGCAGGGTTGGGATGAAGCTCGAGCTGCCTACAAGGAAGAGGTGCTGGTACTGCGTGATAAGCTCTTCCTGAAAGGTTGGACTAGTGCCCTGGCTGTTCCTCAAATTCCTGAAGAATCCTCTTTGTTTCAGAATGTTCCTGTTCCCTCAAAGTCTCTGGGTCTGAAGACCGCTGCCACCCCTGCTACTCCTCCAGCAAAGATTTCTCCAGGAGTTGACTCTACAAACAAGACTCTAGAGAGCGGTGCTACCAATGAAACAATAAAAGGGGGTGAGAACCTAGAGACTGAAACTGTGGGAGATGTGGTTAAGGAGGCTTCTGTTACGCAGGAAGTTGGCAGGAAGTTGGAGTTGCCTCTACTTTTCCTCCTCAAAATGACTTGAACAAGGTCGTGATCACTGCCCCTTCAATTCTTCATTCTAATGAGAGTTAAAAACGACGTAGGGTTTGTTTGGTTTGTTTTTGGGAGAGTTGTTTTTGAAAAAAAATTTGGGGAGAGAGTTTAGAAATTTGTTTGGTTTGTTTGGTTGTATATTTTGGGAGAGTTGTTTTTTTGGGAGTTTGGGATGATTTGATATTTTGGGAAAATTTGAGTAGATATGTGTGAGAGAAAAAGTGATTGAGAAGGAGAGAGAAGAGAGAAAAAGTGATTGATTGATGTGTAAGAAAGAGAAAGTGATTTTGAAATTTTTTTGAGAAAAACTCAAACCAAACAATTTTTTAGAAATTTTTTTCTAAAACTCATCTCCCAAATGCAAACCAAACATACCCTTAAAGTTTTTTACATTTTTTTTTTTTTTGCTTTTTGATGTACTGGAGCTCGGTCTTCCTGATGAGTTGCCCCCTTATGCTTGTTAAGATAATTTTTTTTTTCTTTCTGTTGCTGTTTATGAGGCCAGTTGTGCCTTTGTTGGATGATGGAATTTTTTCTTTTATCTTTGCAATCTGATGCTTTCTAGTTTCAATGCTTGTGTTATTTGTACTATAATTTGCCATCGGCTGATCATTGTTGGGACCTCAGGGCCTAATAGAGGCTTGATCTGGTATGCGATATGCCGCATGGCTATGCTGGTCTTGTAATCGAATGAAAGTGTCTTAGTTAGGTCCAGGTTAATTCCAAGAAAAACAATTGTTTGCCCCCACCTAGAGCTAAGTAAGATTTGTACTGAAGATTTTGCTTTGTGGTAGAATTGCTTAAGTCTGTTTCAACTTTGATAACATGATTGTATTTGAGAAAAGATACAAAGAAATGAGGTCTTACTCAGGTCCAGGTTGGTTCCAAAAAAATAATTGTTTGCCCCCACCTGGAGTTGAGTAAGGCTAATGCTGGAAGTTTGGCCCTGAAAGAATTATCCAAGTCTATTCCAACTCTGTTTACGTGTAGCGGTACTGAAGTGTTGATGTGTTTGTACTTAAGAAATTCTGTGATTTAAAAAAGAAATGATCATTCAAAAAATTCGTTAGGGCAGTTTCCACCAAGCAATTCCATTTGGCTAAGTTCCATTTTGGTTGCCAAGCATAATTCCACCAAGCATGTTTGAGTGCAGACCATAACCAAATTCCGTTTGGTCACTCCGAAACTAATTCTGTTTGGTACAAACCACAGCTAATTCTGTTTGGTAAACACTAAAGCTGATTTCGTTTGGTAAACACCAAAGCTAATCACTTTTACATGCCCCCAGGGCTTGGATTACAAAGACTAGGTTTAAGTAATAATCTGTTCTGGCCATAAAGCTATACATGTGCTGGAAACAAAAGTTCAAAGAAGTGAAGAGGCATTCATATTAATCAAAAGATAAATGCTTGTACACTTGCAAGATAATTTTAGGGGTTAGTCTTATTGATAGTACTTCCTGAGGTTTGCTACATTCCAGGGCCGAGGTATGGCTTTTCCCTTGAGATCCTCTAAGTAGTATGCTCCATTCCCAGCTACAACTGTAACCTTGTATTGACCCTCCTAGTTAGGACCTTGTATTCCCATGTTCACCACTAATACATCCATTGAGGAAGAAAGTTTAGGTTTTTCCATCTCACTAGCAGTTGATTGTGCCAGCTTAGCATCCCGTAGCTCCACCCTGGCATTGCTGTTCATCTGGCATTTGTAAATTCTTCACTGAAGCATGATTGTTCGTCCCTCCATTGTTGGCATTTGCAATTTGCAATTTGTTTATTTATTTATTTTACCTAATCTTATAAGATGGAGATTGGGAAATATAATCAAGAGATGCTAATTTTTTTGAATTATTTAATTTATAAATAAATATGATTTTTTAAATTGATTTAAAGATTTTATTAATTTAAGTCATGGGTTAAGGTTGGTTTCAATTAACCAAAGAATTTTCTTAAAACATAAAATGATTGAAAGAATAATCATGAACATGATAAATCAAGAAAAAAAAATTGAAGACTTGCATTTAGGAAATAAATTTCACGTTCAAATCAACTTTGTTAATCTAGAAATAAAAAAACACAAATTTTGGATGTAATTTTTTTAATTAAAATGAATTTTCATAATTTTTAAGATGCAAAACTAATAATTAAACCTTTTTTTTTCCTTAAAGTTGTTTAATGCATCATTTTGTTAACATGATAAGATTTGTAAGAAAGATCGATCACTACTCATAGTGTCATCTACAAGAATGTCTAACAAATTGAGAGGGCCTTTCCTTTTTAACAACATAGCCATAATATTAACAGCCTCACTGTACGGGAAAGAAATAAACCTTCTCGTATAATCCTGTTGATCAAGTCTGCGTTCCTCTGTACGACGTCGCTTTATCACTTGAAAATACAAACGTGAGCTAGCCGGCGGGTGTGTGCCGGAAACCTCTCCGATGCCTAAGTCAGTAAGCTTGACAAATAGACAAAAGCTCTGTGCATTCAGAAAACAAAGTTGTGTTACTTCTCCATAGGTGATGTTTGTGAGCTTTTATAGGTTCCGTGTGGCACAATCCTAGTAGGACTTTTACTTCTCCATGCAGAGTCCTCATAGGATTCATACTCCTGAAAGATAATGCTTATCCTTCAACACCCCCCTCACTGCACAAACCAAGTGAGATGGTTTTATCATGGTTGAACTTCCATATGACCGAAGTAATCATGGCCATGCTGAGCCGCAGAGTAAGCCGAACTATCATTAGTTCGGTTCTTGCATTCATTGTTCTTTAGACCGAGCTACCGAATAGTAAAGTTCTGGCCGGTCTAGCCGTAATGCATTATGACCGAACTAAATCCAAGACCGGACTAGCTTCAAGGTTTTCTTGGACCGGACTAACCTCAAGTATCTTCCAAACCGAAATAACTTTGAAGCCATTTTCACTCAACCTTTCGTACTACGGCCTACAACGGCCCATTTACCTAGCTCGGCCCAATTTCCATATAAATTACCCTCTCAATTGCCCCTTAATTCCATTTGCATAGCATGATAGGGATTACCTGACTACCAGCCGAGCTAAAGTTGCCAAGCCTGTCCAGCCTAGCTACAGTTTCTTAAGCCTTTCCAGCCGAGCTAAAAAACCCTTTAGCTTTTCCAGCCGAGCTACTTTCACACCGGGCTCTGCTTGTCCGGTCATAACGTCTCTTCAATCACAGAAACTGAATCGCTTCTCCTCTCCATGACACGTGGCAGCCTCTGATTGGCTCAATGCAACTGTCGCGCCGTCCTCGTACTTCGCGTAATTTGAACAGTCCCGCCCAAATATTGGGTTTTTCACAAAAACCCTTTTCTTCGAACCCTTCACTTACACTATTCATCCATTCCTTTCTTTCTATCTTCTGAGCACTTGCTTTCCTTCATCCTGAAATAGTAAAGCTCGCGCCTTCTCCTGCTATCATCTTCATCTCCATCTTCAGTCTCTTCCTCTCTACCTGGTAAGCTACACAGATTTCTTCAACTTTTGTTGTTTTTTTCGTATTTGCTTTAATCCATAGCATTTTGTGTTTGTTTTTACAAAACACTGTTTTTGCTTTCATTCTCCACTAGTCTGTGTTTTTTCCTGGAAAAAACTCCATTAAGAACCCTGTGAACTTCATGAAGTAATCTGTAGAACGCTATTTCGATCCATAAACATATCCTAACCGAACTAGGATACTGTTTGTGCTATATGTAGATCTATCCATTTCGTAACCGAACTAGAACTTGTGAAAATACTAGTAGTTTCAATAAGTCAATACCTTCTGATTTAATTTAGCCGAGATAAACGAATCGAGCTAAGTTTGAACTTAGTATACTAGAAACCTAGGCCTTCGACCGAGCTAGGTCTTGAGGCTAAGCCAGCTTCCTTAGTTTCAAATCGAACTAAGAAAGCTGTCCCTAGAGGCTCGACCGAGGTAACAAAACCCGTAGTTTAAACCGAGATAACCAACCCCCACACACAAACCGATCTATCGAACCCCTTGCTCAATCCGAGCTACCATGCATCTTGTTGAAACCGAGATAGAACCTGTAGCATCCCAGATAGCCTAAGTAGGGCTCTATTATCTTGCTTTGATTTTGTAGCACGGTCAACGATCTGTGCTTAACACCTTTGTTTTCCACTTTGCAGACTTAGGTTGCCCAGGCACTCTTCTGCGCGCTCAACCGAGCTACTGAGCACAATTTTCCGACCGAACTAATTTATTTATAATTTATAAAATAAATGGGGAAATATAGATTCTTAGTAGAGACACCGGGTGGTCTAGCCGAATTCCGAAAGGACTACAATATACCTGACGACGTCCACCTTACCCTGGCTGAACAGGATACCATACCTTGGGGAAATGAAGGTTTTGTGCCCTTCACTCTTCTTTCAATAATAGAAACCGGACTAAGATTTCCAGTCCAACCCTTAATCTGTGAATTCCTTAGGCAAACCAGAATATGCCCAACCCAGCTTTCTACCAATTCATACCGTATAATAATGGGAATAACCGAACTAAACCGCCAAGCCGGTCTTAACCTCGGTCTAGCTGAAATATTCCACCAATACTCCATTGGCTCCAAAGATGACGGCTGGGTCTACTACCTAAGGATACGCCGTCACAGAGAGAAAATAATAAAAGATACGCCGGACAAAGACTTGAATGATGACGATTTTTTCTAGGTGTCTGGGAACTTTGAGGATCATCAAGCCCAGATCCCTGGCCGAAGTATAAATTGGAATAAAGGAATCCCTGGTATAACTACTTCGGTTTCCTTTCATGTTTTTCTTTTATTTCGGCTTTCATTCTGAACCGAACTAATAGTTTATCTTCTTTGTGCAGATTCAGCTCATCTCCAATCACTTTACAGCTACCCTAACCTAGATACTCTCCGTGCAGCACTACGCTATCCAGAAAAAAGTTGGACCAAGTTGCTAAATTTTGAGCCGACATACCGTTATAGCGGCCGACATAAAGCTAGAGTGATCGATTTTCTACTAGAAGACGCCCCTGCACCGGATCCAACCTTGCCCCAGATCAACTTAATCCCACTGATTACTGAAGAAGAAATGGCCAAAAGAAACAGAGTCAGGGCCCTCTTGACCGAGACAAACAGGGCCGAGGTACCACCACCCAACCAATCACAAGAAACCATGGTGGCCCTACCATCTCAACAGCCTTCAACATCTCGGGCGAACAAGCGTGCCCGGACTAGCCAAACCGAGCAGCGCCTTGTGGACGAAGATGAGACGATTCTTCCGCCACTTAGCCTTCCACTGAGCCCTCAGCCGGAGCGATCCGACCGATCTAGCTCTTCCAAGTGGGCACCCAAGCTCACTTTCCAAAACCGAGATATCCAGGACACCGACTCAGTGGTCGCAGAGAAGGATCACGTACTGGCCTTCAATCTGGCCAAGAGTGTGTGTCTTCCAAAAGACATGGAGCACCACCACAATCAACTGAACACCGAACTGAAGTCCATCCGGTCTTCAACGAAATCAATGATTCTGGTAAGTAGCTTTTTTTGATCTTTCTAAGTTTTCCAAGTTTCAGCTCGACTAAAAAGAAACAATTCTTTTGCAGGCCATTCAGAAAAACAATATCACTCACAGGCGAGTGTTGGAGCTAAGGAAAACAACTAGGCAAGCCATGGCAGAAGCCGAAGCCAAGACTACCGAACTAAATCAATCCCAACAGAGGACGGCCGAGCTGGAGGCCGAGATAACTCGTCTAACCGGACTAGTTACCTCGGCTAACACCGACAAACAAAGAGCGCTAACCAAGATGAAAGACAAGTATTTGCGGGAACTAGCGAAACTTGAGGGTGCTAAGGACACCGAAATAACAGTTTTAAAGAAGAAAGCTGAAGACGCCGAGCTGAAGGGCTTCAAGGAAGGCGAAGCTGCATACATCCAGCAATGTGAAGCTGCGAAGGACCTGTTCTTCAAGTGCGGCTGGAGGGGTGCTGTGGAGCAGCTCGGTTGTGTTCCCGACACCGAGGTCTACAATGCTCCCCAGTATTTTATTCCGGCCTCACTGGCGGAGTATGCAGCCGATCTTCAAAAGCAATTCCTTAAGGCGTCTGACGACGATGATGAAGAGAATGAGCCAACTGACACTCCGGTTAACAATGTTCCAGCTAACCAATCAGTTCGGGCGGAGCCTGTGGTAGAAGATCTGACCATTGAGCAACCAGCTAAAACCGAGCTCCAGGCCGAGACTGAGCTCCCAACTCAGACTGTAGTTCCGTCTGAAACCGAACTTCGGGTTGATGTCGAGCTGGATGCCGAAATAGATGACTTTTTTAGCTGATTTTGCACTTCTTTCTTTTTGTTGTTTGTTTGATCAGTTTTTTCTGGACTTGTAACCGGGCTGAAGTAACATCTTTCTGTACTTGATAATTTTTGAATGCATGCCTATGTTATCTTCAATACTGTATTGCGGTTGATCTGTATGCTTGCAATTGTAATGAGTTTTCCATGATTTTTTTTTTTTTTGCTTCAACTGTCATCTCGGTTTAAAAGTCTGTGTTTGTGCTTTGCTTTCTAATTGTAACTAGCAATATTTTCGGTCGAGATACCGTATTCCGATTTAAGCTAGTCAATCTTACTAGCCAACCACTCTTTAGTCGATATAATTACTTCGGCTGAAGAGTACCAAAAGTTGGTTTGATCCTGCCAACCACTCTGCAGCTGATAAACTTACTTCGGCTGAAGAGTACAAAGAGTTTGTTTAATCCAGCCAACCACTCTTCAGCCATAAACTTACTTCGGCTGAAGAGTAACAAGAGTTGGTTTAATCTAGCCAACCACTCTTCAGCCATAAACTTACTTCGACTGAAGAGTAACAAGAGTTGGTTTAATCCAGCCAACCATTCTTCAGCCATAAACTTACTTCGGCTGAAGAGTAACAAGAGTTGGTTTAATCCAGCCAACCTCTAAGTTGGTTTTTCCCGCCAACTTAGAATAAAGTGTTTGGTTATTCCGACCAAACGTCCTGCAGCCTGGAT